>OZ024833.1:14794191-15084698 GCA_964016985.1 Anodontia alba | reverse complement strand
CGACGAAGTCTTGTTCAGTCTTCGAGTGCAGGCTGACCATGGTCCAGTTATGGCTTTTGCAAGCTTCTTCAATAAATGACCAGCTGGGTTTTGAAGTTTGAAACATACTTGTTACATCATCTAGAAGTATGTAACACTTTCCAAAGTAAGTTGAACAAACTGAAATTAAAATGTAAAAGAAAATTTTAATAGATTCTATACGCTCGTACCATCATGATACCATACATATAAGTCGCAGGTGAGCGGTTTCGCCACAAAACGGGATAAACACGTGATGCACAAATTAAACGTTGCATGCGCTAAACTTTTTTTTGTTTGTTTGTTGGTTTTTTTTTTGTTTTTTTTTTTGGTTTTTTTTTTTTTGACAACTCGGTTTCATGAAAGCTTAATTTTAATTGACAACCTTGTCATCCTTTTCATCAGCAACGATGAAGCTTCAAACCAACAGCTATTACAACCCAGCGGATTAAAAGCACTGCATCTGATTCAATTCATTTCATCATCAACACCCAAAAATATTATAACATACTATTTAGCTTGAAAATCACAAAACAAATTTATAAAGAAATCACATTGTACGTCATCTAAAAGGCTAACGAGAGTTGGGATCCAGTGAAGCTAGATTTAGATCTAGTATTTTACTACTGATCGCGGTACATTCATTGCGGTGCGTTTTACGAAATATTCTGTGGTGTTTCACTTACAATCGTCTTTCGTTTAACATTAATGTTAAAAAAAGTAAGAAAAATAGTTTAGGTATATTCAGTTAAGTTTAGGTAACAGAGTTGCCACGTTTTTGCGAAAGGGTTGCCAACTCCGCTTGCCATCTGTTCTTTTTGAAACTGTTCGATTGTACTTGTCTGCCTTTCCCTTTGATGTTGAGCACTTGAAGTGGATATGATTGTATCAGTTTATGTATTCACTTATTTACCTTGAAGAATTAAAACAGCTATTCTAAAGCAAAAAAGGCCAAATTGCCCTCATTAAAGACAATATATCAAAATATAATACAAATTATATGATACGTTCAGATGTATTATTACAATGATGAAATATATAGGACAAATATTTGAACTGTAAATTTATAAATACTTAAAAGAGGGATATACATTGAATTTTAAGGTGACAAATTTGATTAGTTTTTAAGTTCAAGTTGTTGATTGGGTTTGCTCTAGCTTTTGATTACCATTGGCCGCTACTTTACTTAATTGCAGTTTTTTCATTATTGTATTTTATTTGTATATTCAATTCATGAAGTAATCATGCCTGCCCGGACCAAACACCTTTTTTAACTCCATCAGACCTAAGTACGGGGATTTGGTCAAGTAAAACTAATTTAGGCGAAATGGGCAAATATGGTCTGGTAAAACTCTTAAAAAGCTGATAGTGGCCGAAATTGCCCAGATACAGTTGATCTTCAGTACTGTAAATGAATATATAAACAATATTACTGATCATGCCAGTATCCTTCTTAGATCCGAGCTATCAAAAAGAGTGTTTGTTAGATATTCTGTTCTATAGGTTTACAGCTGTATTGCCCTCATAAATTGAATAAACTTATACGTGAAGACATCCAGGAAATGCCATAATTACGAAGAAAAGCCTTTCTAAGGCACAAAAAGAAGGAAATATAGAGTACAAACAATGATAAAACAAACAGATTATAAGAAACTACCAACATACAAACAAAGGAGAACGTAATGATAATCTCTTCGTCCATCTTAAGAAGTCTGTCCAAGACCGATGGCTTATGATACTGGAGGTGACTGACCTTTATTTCAATTTGGTAGAGTAATTTAAAATAATGCTAAATATCTTGTATTATTCAACGGTACAAGAGGCTCATGCTCTTTAGATATTTTTTCCTCAAGCCTTCATGCGTTAGTCGTATTATGAGTATATATGAAAAAACAAATGTCTTGGCAAAGTACGTCGATGGTGAGATCTCTTATATCTGTTGTAGTAGTCGCACAAGTGTCGCATGTATCGTAATTACCAAACGTGTCCTAATATTTGAATAAAGCCTTTGTACTACCCAGCTAGCATTCTACGTAAATCTACATCGGGCCGTCATCGGCCCGTCAGCTACCCTGACGGGCCGATGACGGCCCGATATATATTTACGTAGAATGCTGACTGGGTACTAAACCGTTCTAAAATCATCAGATGAGGACATGTAATGCGCTGCGGTGTCTAATCTTGGGCTGTTTGAATAGCTAGGTAAATACCCAGTCAGCATTCTACGTAAATCTATATCGGGCCGTCATCGGCCCGTCAGGGTAGCTGACGGGCCGATGACGGCCCGATATAGATTTACGTAGAATGCTAGCTGGGTAGGTAATGCTGTAGAATATTTAATAACATATTTCCTATTATGCTTTTGATTAACATGTGGTCTAACTGTTTACCTATTTACAGTAAAACCTCGGAAAAACAGGCCTGAACAAATAGTGTAGACCCTGACCAAACTCTGTCAAACACTGTTTGCTACTTAGCCAATTGTTTTACACAGATAAACAGGCGGTAAGATGGATCTTTTCTATTCTTCGAACAAGTATTATAAGGAGTTTAGGTTTTGCAATATTTGGGTGAAAAAAGGTAATTCGATAAGTGTTGGAGTAAAGCGACACATGCAACTATTATTAGTAACTGAGACGTTAAGTCTGAGATCAATAACCAACAATTGTATTTCGGAAAATAATAAAGTCAATATAAAGAAAGGTCAGACAGACAGACGTGAATCCAAAATAAATGCATGTTATCAGGCATCAACAGAATGTAAATATTACTTGGTGAGCATACTTTGCCAACCATGCTTATCAACCTGAACAGAATGTTTGGAAACTGCACGCATAGTAATGAACGGGATTTAGAAAGTCTGTTTATAGCTTGGCTGTGGTAGAAAAATGCTCAGACCGAAGTCTGGAAGACGCCACATTGTAGGGTTTGACAAAGTCTTGACGCCTCCCATATAACTTCTTAAGTATTGACACCAGTTTCGTTATTTGATATTCCTTAGTCAATGGGCTTTCAGTGAGCAGTCTTCCTTGTTTAATAAAGCCTTGATACTCAGAGCAAGCTCTAGAATAACAGACAAACTGTGACAGTATTAGTAGAAAAAATAAAAACATTCAAATTTGCAGCCACACAAGTTAAAATGACCGTTTATGCATTTGCATATATTTTTAAAAATGTAAGTGGAGATACATAGGAAGCGCCACAAAAGACAAAATGCAGCCTTCCCTAGGCATCAAAAAAAATATATGAGAAGCAAATAATGACAGATTAATGAAACTATATGAAAACTATGGACGCGCATTCAAAAAAGAAATACAATCAATATAATCTACACATATTTGTTAAAAACTCTTTTATTAATTATAGCAGAAATAATTAACATGATTTGTGTTGAGAAGTTATCTAGCAATATGGGTTTACAAGCGAAAATTAATTCGCTTTGCCTACCTTTTGTTATATGTTCAGAACCTGACTCACCAAACTGCACGTACTCTGAAAAACAAAGCGCAAAATAAAATCCTATGATATTTTAGAATGCTCAGTTATCTGCATAGAGTGTGGATGCGACTATACATGTATAATCAATTATTGGACATTCTGAAATCCAAAGATTTACCTCACGGACCTTGCCAGACTATAAACTTATTTATCATGAGTTTCGACATGAATGTTGATATGTTTGCTCATATTTTCTCATGCGCTTGAATATGGCAATGCGATTATCCCAATTGGGTAGACCTAACTGCTTGCTTTCATTTCCAGTGGTTTGTAACAAGTGTACTATCGACCATAGTTTGTTAACTCTGTTAGTGTATTTGACTAAGCTATGCTCTCTGATTGTGTCGCTTTCTGAGCTCCATCTTAATTACTTTATGGCTGTTGGTTCATCCTTCAGCATATACTCTTGTGTATGTATTTACGGATGATTGTCGTTTTGTTCAAATATACTCCTAATTTCGATTTTTGGATATCAGTACATTCATTACTATTTACGCATGACTTCGAATGTTCATATGTTGGTACTTATGCTCGTATTTACTCATGAATTTAGGCTTAAGAACGTTGATACATCTGCTCCCATTTCTTTATAGGTTTGAACTTCCGCTCATATTTACCCATGAGGTTGGATGAACGGATGCTAGTACTTAAGTTCATACACCCATCAAACCGTTTGATTCATTGATATTGGTATTTACGCTTGAATTTACATGACTTTTCATAACCATGCTTATCTACGAATTTGTTTTGCAAAGTTGTCTTGCCAGTAGAAAAATACTATAAATGTTACTGATAGAGTCGAAAATCATTTCTACTAACTCAACAAACGTTGAGAATAGACCACAGATAGTATACTTGATAAGAGAGCATACCACTTCTACAGAACTTAAAAGGTAAACATACAAGAGACAATGCACAGGAAATGACAGGAAGCATAGCTGTCCCAAGACACCAAGCGAAGGAAAAACGAGGACCAACTAAGAACAAAACAAACGCCATATATAAAACCACAGACGCACGAAGAAAGACAAACTGTACAAGAAAAACAGTCTTGGAACGGTCAGTAGGAATAGTTTTTAGTAGCTTAAACCAATTTTATTCTCGCAAAACCTCACCTTTAATTCTGATGCAGCTCCTAACAACAAAGGACCGACTCACCGCCGTGCAATTAAAGAAATGTTATAAACAATAATTTAGTTAAAATCCGTGCATGCCGATGCAGAAAAGTATCTGTTTTGCCTATCTTTAATTAGCGAGTCAAAGTCTTTATAAATTGCATGGAAAATCACTTTTGCCAACAATAGTTCTGAATTTATAGACTACGTCGCCATAAAATTTAGGTTCGGACAGACTGTCATCCAGAAGTGTTTTCAATCAAACGTTGTATTTGGACATTAATGCAGAATAATGACGATAAAAACTAAAATAAAAGAAGCTTTTACACATTTTATGATAATGGTATCCTTGCTAAAGAAGTTCAGCAGTTAAAAAACAGGTACAATAAGCCTGGGGAGTGCCACAATCACAAACCGCAGCCCTTCACAGACATCAAGGGGAAGAGGATACAAACAAAACCAAACAAGCGCAAATCGAACAAACGTACGAAAAGCACTGATTGGCACTCTCTTCCCCAAGCGAGGTAATCGCAATGCTCAAAGGACTGAACAGAAATGACACCAGGCAAGACTGAAAACAAATCGCCTCGTAGAATAAACCACAAAGCAACAAAGTGTAAGACTAAAACCGGGAACACCACCCTAGAACTGTCAGTAGAATAAAAAACCGGGCATGGGGCGGGAGGTTTAGCACTTTTACAGCTAGTAAACTTTACCCTTGGTCCAGACGCTGCTCTCAAAACAGAAATACATAGCACAAAAAAAAGAAATAAAAAAAAAAAACACAATCGGTACGGACAAAAGCTCCACACTCAGTCAATGCGTCAAAGCGAAAACATAAAAAAAGAAAAAAAAGAAATCTTCGTTTATTAAAGTCATTAGCTGACTAGTTTCTCTTATAAAACGAATTAACCGCGAACACTCTATACACCAGAGGATGTAGAACGAGGGACGTGGCTGTCCAAAAATAAATTTAAAAAATATAACATCAAAATCAAAGTCGTTTCATTTATCATAAATTATACACTTCGATATTGATAACTTTAAAGCCAGGAACAGTGCTTTGATTTCATTGGTATTAAATTTATTTTATAGTAGTTTTTGCGACTTAATTGTTACAGCCAAAACACAAGGAAGAAAGCTTGTCTTTTTCAATATTAATTTCAAACTTGATAGACTTAATACTATGGTTGTCAATAATAGATTCATATCTATGGAATTTCGCGTGTATCGTTCAGCACGGCAAAATGTGTGTGTGTGTGTGTGTGTGTGTGTGTGTGTGTGTGTGTGTGTGTGTGTGTGTGTTTCAAATATAAGCAATGTGCAAACTTCATATCATGACAATATTGTTTGCAGCCTTATCAGGTGGAACCCAGATATACTTCCTATGGAATAAAAATCGAAAAGGATTGCCTTTGGAAAGTCTTAGATAACTTACTTCAGATGTCAAAAAGAAATTTTAGGTTTACGCAGTCATTGGATGTCTTTCCATGTATGTCCTGGTGAATTGATTATTTCGCATAGCTGTTTGGCCAAATTTTAGGGAAAGAAACTGCCCTTTTGGCTTTCTGATTGTAGTGCTTTGATTGTGGTTCCGTTGCTTTAAGTGTGTCCTTCTTTCTCGTTGGTGTCTTCGATGGAAGGTGATAGGTAATTGCATTGATTCCTGACCATTGTTTTTTTCTTTCTTTTTTAAATTATTATAGGTCAGTTGCCTTCCAAACTTAATGCTTTCCTTTGATATGTAATTAAACTGGAATGAGGTATCTGAAAGTACTCACCAATCCAGTCTTGATTCTCTGTTGTATTCATAGGAAGATCCTTCGATCGTGCCTCATACGTACTACTGAATCCCACAGGTATACGGTTTATATGTTTGACTGTTTTAAAACTGATTGTCAGTTGATTGTTAACTGATTTAACACCTTGAACAGGTTTATTTGTATTGCAGAATGCCCTTCTTATTCCGTTGGTTGACGTAATCACAAGAGAAGACTGAATATTACATTCAATGTTGAAACTAGGAAATCGTAGCTGTATGTAGTTGTATGGGTCTACCGTGATATGCCAGCTTTCATCATACGTAGTAGAAAATTCTTCCATAAAAGATCTGGAGATGACTTCCGCTGTAGCCCAGGCACATTCTATTGTAGGTAAACATAATGGAATCTCTGTAAAGGTAAATATCGATAGCAGATATATTTTTAATTGAACTGTAAATTTTGGATTTTTCTTTTTTTATATGCGGAAGTCACTAAAATACTTTGATATGCGAAAATTGTTTAATATTTTGCAGGCTTGATAAACACTTTTGCTTCAAGGCCTATTGAACAAAAAGGTAAGAGAAAAGTCCAGGGAGTGCCACAATCACAAATCGCAGCCCTTCCAGACCCCAAGAGGAAACCGACAAATCTAAACAAGCACAAACCGAACAAACGTACGAAAAGCACTAAGATTAGCTCTCTCTTCCCCAAGCGAGGTAATCGCAATACTAAAAGGACTGAAAAATACAAGAACAAAATGACACACGGAAAGACATACAACAAACGCCTCATAGAATAAACCACAAAGCAACAAAGAGTAAGACTAACACCGAGACCACCGCCTTAGAACGGTCGGTAGAGCAAACCACCGGGGGGTTTAAAGCACTTTTACAGCTAGCTAACTTCACCCTGGTTCCCGATGCTACTCTTAATACATAAATACATAAAAATTCGGTTCGCATAAAGGCTCCCAACTCAGTCAATGCTTCAAAGCAAAAACATAAAAAATCAAATTAATTACTATAATAAACAAAGACGAGTACTCATGGCTGAAACCTACATTCTATGGTGAGTTAGATTATATATATATATATATATATATATATATATATATATATATATATATATATATATATATATATATATATATATAAATATATATATATATATATATATATATATATTTTTTTTTTTTTTTTTTTTTTTTTTTTTAATGGCATATGTTATAAACAAATATAGTATCACAATGATGTCATTAAACCACAGTTGACCATTATTCTTATTTTTTAACTGCACGCCGATCGGTCGATGTTAAGATTGTATAATCGCCCGACTTAAAATCCAATATGTTCCTAGGCAGGAAATTTTTATGTCGGTTACTCAGCTCTCCGGCCATGACAAGCTTCCTACATTATATTGCTTACCTAAACTTCATAAAACTCCTTACAAAGCACGGTTTATTGCAAATTCAATATCTGGTACCAACCACTAAACTTTCTAAATTATTAATTTAATGTCTTACGGCTATCAAAAAACATGTAATTAAATATTGTGACAAAGTTTTTTGAAAGATCAGGGAGAAATCTGTTTTGGGCTATAAAAAAAATTCGAATGAGGTTTTAAATAAATTGAAATCCAGACAATTTTGTACTTTTAGTATGTCTATTTATGATTTCTCTATACGCTTTACACTACACTCCCTCATAATCTTATAGAAGAAAAACTAAATGATTTAATTGAATGGACATTTCATAGAGAAAATTTCCATCAACCTCGCATGTAATGTAAGAAATGTTTTGTTTTTGTTTTGTTTTTTTTGTTTGTTTGTTTTGTTTTATTTTATTTTATTTTTTTTTTTTCACTTCTGAAGTGCATGAAAATTACACATGATGGACATGTCAGAAAGTGTGTGAAGCTCTCACCTTTCTGCTTGATAATATTTATATAAGATTTGGTACTAAGTTATTTAGACAAATTGTGGGTATTGTAATAGGTACGAATTGCGCACCCCTTGTGGCTGATTTGTTCTTGTTTTGTTATGGAAGAGACTTCATGGTGTCCTTTTCCGTTGAAAACCAATCTGAAAATCATTGAAGCTTTTAGCTCGACTTCAAGATATTTGGATGATTTATTGAATATTGACAATACCTATTTCGATGTTTTAATCAGTCAAATTTACACCCCCTCCCCCCCCCCCCCCCCCGCCCCCTCCCCGAGAACTTTAGTTAAATAAATCTAATTCTTCTGATACCGAAGCCGCATTTTTGGATTTACGAGTCTATTGGAGATGGGTTTGTTTCTTTCAAAATTTATAATAAACACGATGATTTTGATTTTGAGAATGTAAATTTACCATTCTTGGATGGTGATGTTCCTCGTGCGGCATCCTACGGTGCTTATATTTCACAATTAATTCGATTTGCCAGAGTGACTATACATGTAACTGACTTCAACACTCCTAATAAATTGCTAACTGCTAAAATTCTTAATCAGGGTATTCGGTATCATAAACTATGTAAAGCCTTTTCTAAGTTTTATAGACGTCATTCCGATTTAGTTTCAAATTTGAATGTTGGACTAAAATTTCTTCTGCAACAAGGCCTATCGGAACTCGAATTTTATGGTGAATTAGTGTGTAAATTTAGAAAAAAAAATCAATATGCTAGCAATGACTTCAGTACCCAATTTCGTAAAATCATTCTTCGATATAAAAAGATTGGGTACAACATAAATGTTGTACAACAGACTTCATGCATGGTTGTTAACCCAATCACGGTTAATAACTTTGCTTCCCCCTTTTATTGCACGCTGGCGGGCTAGGTCTCAGATTCAATGATGGCTCCAGCGTAAAGACTTACTTGAAATTTAATTTTGGGTAATGTTGGTTGGTACTTGATGCTCTATCTTGGTCGGGCCCACCGGAGTCTACCTGTTGGTTTTCGTTTGCTCCAGTATTTCAGTTGTTTCGTGCTGTCGAGTCCTCATCGTTGTTTCATCTCTGTAATTAGTTCATTTTTTGTGTTCTCGGAGATGTAGCACTGATGAATTAGGAAGCCTTCATGAGAACTGAACAAATTATGTGTCTAAATCGCGGCAGAAGTAAGGGCGTGGTTGTGGCCACGTAAAATCGATTAAAGCACCCCCTCCCTCACCAGTGAAATACTTTGTACTGACCGTTCCAAGTCGGTTCTTCTGTCATGGTTTATTTTTATTATAGTTCGTTTTTGAATGTGTGTGTCGTTTACATCATTTTTATTTTGGATAGCCATTTGGCCACTTTGTGGGAAAGTAACTGTCGGTTTGGTTTCTGCTAGTGATGCTTCCATTAGTGTCTAGTTATTTCGTGTCTGTGTTTCTTTCCCTTTGATGTCTCTGATGGGTGGTCTGGGATAATTTTATTGATTCCTGATCACTGCATTCCCTTGTTGTTTGACTTCGTGCCTCAACAGGTTGTTTTGTTGAGTCGTTTTTACGTTTAATCTTTGCTTTATTATAGGCTTTAAATTTAATTTATTTGTTTCTCCGAGATAATTCATGGAAGAGATAGAGGACGTCCACACAAACCAAATAAATATATACCTTTACTTCTATGAAAGCTGAGGGCGAATGTTGGGATCCGTAAAGCCCCCACACCCACCCCCTCACCCTACCTCTCTCAGTAATTCATTACTGACACTTTCTAGACAGTAGTTTCATTTAGTACTTTTTTGTTTATTGTTATGCAGTGTTTCCCTTTCTAATTTGTTTCGTTGAACAATTATATAAATGAAATAAGAAAACGCGGGCCCCCGTAGCCTAGTGACTAGAAGACTCTTTATTCCATTAGGTTTACCAACGCTGTGGTTCGAGCCTCGCTCGGGTCTCATGTGGGAAAGCTAAGTTCTGCTTACGGATGGTCAGGTCGTTTTTCCCCGGGATCTCCGGTTTTCACCCACCTTACATGGATGATCGGCTCGATATAAGTGAATTATACTTGAAAGAGCCGTAAAACCCAAGTCCAAAAAAAAGAGAAAGAGAACTTATGAAACGATGCAACCAGATCCGCAC
The DNA here is from genome assembly GCA_964016985.1 of Anodontia alba. Classification (NCBI taxonomy): domain Eukaryota; kingdom Metazoa; phylum Mollusca; class Bivalvia; order Lucinida; family Lucinidae; genus Anodontia; species Anodontia alba. The sequence continues at coordinate 15,074,257 of OZ024833.1, read as the reverse complement.
AAACCCCTCAACACCAAAGGGAAAGATAGACAACTACAATAAAGCACCAACAAAATGAACTGATGGCAAGCAGCGTTGGCAACTCTTCCTGCCACCTGTTTATTTCCCCAAAAAAGGCTGAGCTTTGTTAATCATCTTGATTGAGATATATCAACCTACGTAATTGTTAAAAAAGAAAACATTAGAATAGAAAGTGAAACACTATATTACAAGTAACAAAAAGATTTAAGCTGTAAATGAGGCAGGGTTAAGATCTTTAACTTTGAAAAAGTAAAGCTTCAATTCTGGTCGAATTATTACAAGTAGCTGGTTGTTGGGTATGCCTGCCAAACACCACTAACCACCAAATAAGACAACGTGGCTTTTAACATTAAGGCCCAGAACTCTTAACGGGCACATTACATTTTACGCTACAACTCTTTAGCATATTAAATCAAGGCATCGTGTTAAGATAATGTCTCATGGAGAAATATAGTGTCAGTCTGAAAACACTTCTCCAACAAGGTATGTCGGAGCCGGAATCTTACGGTGACTTAGTATAAGAGTGGAAAGATTAAGGGAAGATCTGACATTTCGGAGCAAATCGGAAAACTAGTTAACGTTATAAAAGAACTGGCATGGGTGTTGTGCAGCAGACTGCATGCCTTGTTGTCGATCCAGTCATTGTTGGCGACTGCGCTTCGCTATTTGATTGCGCGGCCGCGGTTCGGGTCTCGGGCTTGGTGGCAGCCTCTTCGTGAAACTTTAGCCGGTGGGTTTGGGCTTCGCGGTGTGTCTTTCGCTTGGCCAGCGGCGGTTCGGTCGTTGGTTTTCTCAACTAATTAGATACAACTTATATTTATATACTTATCTCAACTTATAAGATTCGACAGAGCTTCTTCAAATCTTAATGATTTTAAATACCGTAATAAAGCCCTTACTGCCAAACTTCTTAGGCAGGGCTATCGTTATTTTAAACTTCGTAAGGCGTTTTCGAAATTTTATCGCAGACACAGTGCCTTGTTAGAAAAATACAGCGTCAGTCTGAAAACACTTCTGCAACTAGGTATATTGGAACCCGAATTTTACGGTGACTTACGAGGGATGTTCGAAATGAATTGCTTATTGTCCTCTAGCTCGATATCCACGTGGGGCACGATAAAAACCAATACATACCTGTATAGGGCTATTCAATATCTACACAATGGTATATAAATGTACATGTTAGACTAAGTGTAAGACATAAAATTTGCCATTTGAATACGCGCAGTCATTGACCACTGCAGTAAAAATGGTTGGTAGAAGCGTCGACAAAAAAGATGAAATACGGGCTTACATCAAAGCTCGCTCAAAACTTGGTTGTTCTTTGAAGAAGCTGATGACTGAAATTTCTACTGCTTTTGGACCTTCTTGTGTGTCTTATGACACAGTTCGGCGGTGGAAAAAGAAATTTTAGTCTGGTGTAGAGTCCATAAAAAATGCACCGAAATCAGGTAGGCCAAAATCTGCATCTCGTAAAGAAATCGTTTCCAAAATAAAGGAAATCATTGAAGGAGATGCCAGATTTACAGTTCGTGATATTGCACGAAAGGTAGGCATATCACTATCAACGGTTCACCTTATTTTGAAAAAGCATTTAAAAGTCATAAAGATTTCTGCTAGATGGGTGCTACAGCTGTTGACTGACGAGCAAAAGAGCAACGGGTTAAAGTGGCCAAAAAGCTGCTTCAAATGTTTCCAAAATATGATAAAAAGCAGTTTGCCAATGTCGTCATAGGTGATGAAACCTGGGTCCATTATTTTGAGCCCGTCAGAAAGGTTAGCAATAAGATCTGGGCCACTAAACACAGCAAACGCCCAATAATTGCCAAACGTTCTTTGAGTACAAAGAATGTTTTGTATGCAATCTTCTTCTCTGGTGAAGGAGTCGCAATAAAAGTGCCAGTGAAAAAGGGCAAAAGCATCACCGGAAAGTACTACAAAGACGTAGTACTGAAGAAACTGAAAAAGTATTATCAGAAACGACGCCCTGCCACTGGTTTTAAACATGTCCGTCTTCTACATGACAATGCTCCAGCTCATACCTCCGCAGTAGTTACGGCGTTTTTGAAGAAAGAAAAAGTAACTGTTTTGCCTCACCCCCCGTATTCCCCAGACCTTGCCCCATGTGATTTCTTTTTTTTTCCCGAAATTGAAAGCATTCCTTGCTGGGCGGAAATACCAGTCCCGACAGGCATTTGGATCTGCCATTCTTCAGTACCTTATTACTGTGCCCAAATCAGCGTACCGTGACGCCTTCAAGAAGTGGATACATCGGCTGAAACTTTGCATTTCTAGCCACGGGGAGTACTTCGAGGGCATGAAATGAGTACTTTTGGGCTAACTTGAAATTTGAAGTCTCCAGATAGAAATAAGCAATTCATTTCGAACATCCCTCGTAGTGTACAGATTTAGAAACAGTGTAGGTAAATCTAACTTTTCGGAGCAATTTAGAAAACTTATTAACCGTTATAAAAGAATTGGCTACAGCCTGGATATCATGCGGCAGACTGCATAAAAGGTAAGAGAAAAGTCCAGGGAGTGCCACAATCACAAACCGCAGCCCTTCCCAGACCCCAAAAGGAAGAGGAAACCGACAAATCTAAACAAGCACAAACCGAACAAACGTACGAAAAGCACTAAGATTAGCTCTCTCTTCTAGAACAAAATGACACACGGAAAGACATACAACAAATCGCCTCTTAGAATAAACTCAGTCAATGCATCAAAGCGAAAACATAAAAATCAAATTAATCACTATAATAAACAAACACGAGTACTCATGTCTAATTTTAATGTATGACAGAGTAAATGAAAACCAATAGTTGAACCACGGCGGGCCAAGCCAAAGACATATCGTCAAGCCCCAACCCACTGGTTAAAGTTTTACGAAGAGGCCGTCATTACGTCTGAGGCCCGAACCACCGTCGTGCAATTAAAGAGTGAAGCATAACCATCAACAATGATTGGGTTGACAACTAGGCACGCAGTCTGCCGCATAATATCCAGGCTATAGCCAATTCTTTTATAACGGTTAGTAAGTTTTCTGAATTGTTCCGAAAAGTTAGATTTACCTACAATGTTTCTAAATCTGTACACTAAGTCACCGTAAAATTCGGGTTCCGATATACCTTGTTGCAGAAGTGTTTTCAGACTGACGCTAAATTTTTCTACCAAGGCACTGTGTCTGCGATAAAATTTCGAAAACGCCTTACGAAGTTTAAAATAACGATAGCCCTGCCTAAGAAGTTTGGCAGTAAGGGCTTTATTACGGTAGTTAAAGTCATTAAGATTTGAAGAAACTCTGGCGAATCTGATAAGTTGAGATATGTATGCCCCATATGAGGTACGCCGGGGGACATCGCCATCCAGAAAAGGGAAATTGACTATATCAAAATCAAAATCGTCCCGTTTATCATAAATTTTGGTGGAAACTGTACCATTAGATATACATAGATTCAAATCCAAAAAAGGTGCCTCGGTATCGGAAGAATTTGCTCTATTTAATTGGAGTTCTGTAGGGTATATCCGGTCCACCATTTGGGCAAAGTAAATATTGTCAATATTTAATAAATCGTCAAGGTATCTTAAAGTTGAATTAAAAGCCTCAATAATGTCAGCCTGATTTTCACGTGAGAGAGACTTCATGAAATCTCTCTCATAACAAAAAAGAAACAAATCTGCAACAAGAGGAGCACAATTAGTTCCCATCGGAATACCAATAGTTTGTCTATAAAGATTAGTTCCAAATCTAATAAAAATATTATCCAAAAGATAAACAAGGGCATCACAGACTTTTTGACACGACCATTATTGTGATTATTATATACATCAGAAGTGAAAAAAGCAAATTCTTCGTTGCAAGCCAAATATTGGGTATTCTCCCGAATAAACGTTTGGTTAATTAAATCAATAAGTTTATCTTTTATAAGATGATGCGGTAACGTAGTATACAGTGTAGAAAAATCATATGTAGACAATTTAGAAGCCTGAAAGTTTTTAGATTTAAATTTATTGAGAACATCATTAGAATTTTTAATTGACCAAAAGTATTTAATTCCGTCCCATTCGTAAACAGTACCATAGTATCTAATCCAATGTTTTTTAACAGCAGTAAGGCATGAAGTTAGCAGTTTTTGGACAAAACAGTAGTCGTACAAGAACTAGAATTAGCAATGAAACGTGCTTTATAAGGTCGTTTATGAAGTTTCGGTAACCAATATAACGTAGGAAGTCTGTCTTGCTTTTCTTTAATACTCACTGCAAACTTAGCAGTAATATCGATAGAATGGGTATTGACAATAGATATCTCGTCAGTAGAAACCCGTTTATATGTGTTGGTACTACCAAGTTCTTGTTTTAGAGTATTAATATAAGAAAGTCGTCACACAACAACAACATTATTAGCAGCTTTATCAGCTGGAGCCAAAACATACTGCCAAAACATACTTCCTATGAAATTCTTGGATACCTTGTTTCAAATATCGAAAAGATAATTTAGGCTTAGGAAGGAGAAGATCAAAGTTATCAGAGTAAAATAACACACGTTCATCAATGATCTTAAAAATCTTTAATTTCCAATTATTTAAAGCATTAGACTCAACATGCTCTCGTTTACACCAACGCGTACAATAATCATTTAAAGCACTGGCAATTGTTTCCCGACATTTATTGAAATCAATGTGGGCTGGGAATCTATATTTAGGTCCTTTTGAAATAACTAAACGGATTCGTGAATCAGTTATAATCTTCAAGTTACCAGTGACAATATGACCAGCTGGTTGATAACAAAATTTAGAATCTTTACAATCTCAAGAATCAGGGGAACTAGTTTCAATGTCAAGATCAGAAATTAATTTCTTGAAATTAAGTATAGTATTACGGATAGGTTTGTTATATTTATAACAAATAATAGGAGATTCCGTGTTTTCGAAATATGAAGGTATAGCTGATATAACATCTCGAAATACGCTGGGTAAATCCATGAATTCAATACCTTTATTAATGAATGGAATTTTGATGAATGTCTAATGTGGTTAATTTCAGAATCAATGTAAGGACGAAGAGCATGTTGAGTATAACATCTAGTAAGGAGAGCTACTTCATACAAAGTATGTTTTCTATCATAAAATTTATTCGTCTCATCATCTTACTTACGTAATGAAGAAACAGACAGTGAAGCTAGTTTAGAAAGCATTTGATGACGTCCAGAATTTAAGAGAATATTTAAATAAAAAAGAGATAAAACAGTTTTATGTTTTCGTTTAAAATTGCCATTTTTGCGCTTACCATGGGATCGTTTATTACGTTTTTTTTATATCTAAAAGGGAAAAAGCATCGAAATCCGGCATTTTAGAAATATTTCCCTTATGGTAAATATTATCATTAAATCCAAGTGGAAAAGGGGTGTGTAAACGTTTAATCCATTTAAGTTCAAGTTCATGTCTTAAAATATTTTTTTAATCTTTCGGTAGAATTGGACTTGTTTATAATTTTTTCAACGTGTTGAACCAAAACTTTACTAGATGATCATGAATGACCATGCATGCCTAATTGTCAACCCAATCATTGTTGACGGCTATGCTTCACTCTTTAATTGCACGACGGCGGTTCGGGTCTCAGACTCAATGACGGCCTCTTCGTAAAACTTTAACCAGTGGGTTGGGGCTTGACGTTATGTCTTTGGCTTGGCCCGCCTTGGTTCAACTATTGTTTTCCATTTACTCTGGCATACAGTAGAATTAGCCATGAGTAGTCGTCTTTGTTTATTATAGTGATTAATGTGATTTTTATGTTTTCGCTTTGATGCATTGACTGAGTTGGGAGCCTTTATGCGACCCGAATTTTTATGTCTTATTAAGAGTAGCATCGGGACCCAGGGTGAAGTTAGCTAGCTGTAAAAGTGCTTTAAACCCCGCGGTGGTTTGCTCTACCGACCGTTCTAAGGCGGTGGTCCCGGTGTTAGTCTTACTCCTTGATGCTTTGTGGTTTATTCTACGAGGCGATTTGTTGTATGTCTTTCCGTGTTTCATTTTGTTCTTGTGTTTTTCAGTCCTTTTAGTATTGCGATTACCTCGCTTGGGGAAGAGTGAGCTAATCTTAGTGCTTTTCTTACGTTTGTTCGGTTTGTGCTTGTTTAGATTTGTCGGTTTCCTTTTCCTCTTGGGGTCTGAGAAGGGCTGCGGTTTGTGATTGTGGCACTCCCTGGACTTTTCTCTTACTTTTTTGTTATAGTATCGTTTATATTAGGATAGGTGTCAATGCTTTCTCTAAGACGGAATATCACAAATTTCATAACATGATAACTTTAGAAGTATGTGTTGGTCTCTTATCTCACCTGATGGATACACTAAAACTCTGAACCCTCTAGCTAATGGGTCCCTGGATACTTCTTGAAAATGTGTTCTCCAAATTAGACGAATATTCTTTGCATTGCTCCTGTAATGTGACTCCTCGTATCCGTTTTCCTTGTCTAGTACACCAATAATACCATTTGCTTTATCTAATGCCGAATCTGAGAAAATATACTCTAGATCAAACATTTCATTAACTATGTATAGTCTATCTATCCAATCGGTAAACTTGCGTTTTCTGGAGTGGCTAGGATGCACAATCTGCAAGAAATAAAATAAAAAAAACTTAATTATCAATGCATAGTTGACGAGAGGGTTTGTTATCTACATTAAATGGCTACGTGTCAGAACAAGCTTTTCTTCAAGCTGAATTGGAAACAAGTTCGATTTAAATAGATTAGCATAAACTATTAATCTTCTATTGTTTATCATTTATTTTTATTAACCTAAGACTCAGGCCTATATGTAAATGTCATTTTTGACAAGGCATGCCTACTAACCACGATAATGCTATAAAACCAGCCATGATGACATGTAATTGTGTCGGATAGTTTATTATACCTGTACATACACATGGCTTTTTAATACAGACATAAACTAACACAAACAGATCGTTTGCAAACACATGCTTAACTAAAACAAAAATATCACTGGTTTAGTTCACGCAACATGTTATGTTTCTCCGAAACAGAAAAATGCATTTCATTAGACATGCTTTAGAAGTACTAGTAAGACAATATAGATATACTGCACTTACTTGGTTCTGGTTAAATGAGATGTTGAAAACAATAGCATTAACGTATGTGGACGAATTGAAGAAAACTTCCCATAGCCATAGCTCTTCACTAAGATAGTGAAAGGGATATCCATGGCTGACAATCACTGCCGGATGATTTACTATTGTAGTTATACTTTCCCAGGTTATATTTTCAGTCAGGTAAGCTGTAAAATAGAAAGAAAAGCAATGCTCAGGAATCGATAGAACTATCCTATACCTCTCATCAGAGACATTAAAGGGAAATAAATTCAAACACGAAATAACTGGACCCTAATGGAAACATCTATGGCAGAAAGCCAAACAGACAGTTACTTTCCCACAAAGTGGCCAAATGGCTATCCAAAATTAAAATGTAATCGACACACACTTTCAAAGACGGACAATAACAAAATAAACCATGACAGAAGAACCGCCTTGGAACGGTCAGTGAAAAGTATTTCACTGGAGGGAGAGGGGGGGCTTAAATCGATTTTACGTGGCCACAATCCTCGCCCTTACTTCTGCCACGGTTTAGACACATAATTTGTTCCGTCCGCATGAACGTCTCCTAACTCATCAGTGCTACATTTCCGAGAACACAATAAATCAACAAATTACTGAGATGAAACAACGATGGGGACTCGACAGCACGAAACAACTGAAATGCTAGAGTAGAAGAAAACCAACAGTAAGACCGGTGGGCCCGACCAAAGACAGAGCATCAAGTAACAACCAACATCACAAAAATTAAATTTCAAGTACGCCTTTACGCTGGAACCATCATAGAATCTAAGGCTTATCTGAGGCCTAACCTGCCGGTGTGGAATTAAAGAGGGAAACAAAGTTATTAGGTCTTCACCCAGGGTGAAGTTAGCTAGCTGTAAAAGTGCTTTAAACAAAAACCGTTCGTAATTAATAAATGCAAATGTCCAAATGCGGCTTTAACCCCCCCCCCCCTCACTCCCCCCAGGTGGTTTACTCTACTGACCGTTCTAAGGCGGTGGTCCCGGTGTTAGTCTTACTCTTTGTTGCTTTGTGGTTTATTCTACGAGGCGATATGTTGTATGTCTTTTCATGTGTCATTTTGTTCTTGTGTTTTTCAGTCCTTTTAATATTGCGATTACCTCGCTTGGGGAAGAGAGAGCTAATCTTAGTGCTTTTTGTACGTTTGTTTGGATTTGTCGGTTTCCTCTTCCTCTTGGGGTCTGGGAAGGGCTGCGGTTTGTGATTGTGGCACTCCCTGGACTTTTCTATTACCTTTTTTTTCTGAGACAAGTGAACTATAATTAACAATAATAAGAATGTATTAATATGGTATTCAATCGATGACCCTTAAGAGTAATTAAAGCAGGCAGACATTTGACAACAATACATTCTTTTGATGCTTTTGACTAATCTAACTTCACATGGGTTTGGTCATCAAGTATTCATCATGGATTCTACTTTTGAACCTGATAATAATATGCCGCGCTTGTTATATACAGTAAAATTTGAGAGTATAACCAAAATATATACCTTTTACAATATACAGCAAATCCTATTACCGCCGACGAGTTCCGAAATACCAATTTAAACATGGATAATAAAATAACTAAATGGCGAAAACTGGAGACTCGGTTTTATTAGTCTATTTATAAGAAGCAATGTAATGTGCTAGTATGCAATCAACCAAATCCCCACCTCGCACCATCGTAAGCGGCATTCGATTGTTTTTAAAACAAAAAGAATGGTCTCAATGATTCCAAGGGAGATAAAAATATAATATAGGGATCAAAAATGGTTTTTCATGCATCAACATTCGCCAGTCCCTGTGGGAGGCGTTGAAAACCGAGGCCGAAGGCCGCGGTTTTCAACACCTCCCAAGGAACCTGACGAATGTTAATGCATTGAAAAATCATGTTCGATCGCTATTATTGCATAAAAACTGAAAACATTTACTACATTTCGCGTTATTTCTTGCACTATTTTGTTTCGCCTTTTCACCGATGTCTCGCGAACGACATTTCTACTGACTATGCTCCTTCTAGGGCCGGGAAGTACACATCACGTAACGGCAGCAAATCTGTAGCCCCGGTACGATCATATTGAAATTTGCGTAGTCGTGCATTAACAGCGCGTGAATCGCCTTGTTAATACACGGCTTTTCGCCGGTTAATGCACGGCTGTTAATAGCGTGCGACACAGCTTTATATGCAATAATCCTCAAGAATCGAATTGTTCAAATGCATACTTCAAAATCTCTAAACGACTAGAAAGATGACGTTTCATTTGAATCACATAATTATAAGACCAAGAATGCTTATAAAGAACATCATTGGAAACGAAGAAGGGTCCTGTACCTCACCGGAGACCTACGCTCCTAAGTAGGGATAGACTTTTATTTGTCGACAGAGTTTTGTGTCGACAGCAAACTTTTGCAACTATAGCCAACTGATATAAGTTTTGAATATATCCCTTTGAATAATGATTTTGTACATTTTTGTACATTTTTCAAACAGAGCCAAAGGACAGAGGCAAATAACTAAGGAACATAATTTCTATGCTAAACGAAACCCTTTGTCACTATGGACAAATAATGCAAGTCTCAAAGAATTCTCCTTGAATTGTGATTTTAAACATATTTTCTCATTATTCCATGCATGTAGATATCCTTATGGCAAAGACAGATCAAATGAAACGTTTTGTTACTGTGGCCAATATGTACAACTGTAAAAACGTTCATTCAACTGTGATATTAAATGTCTTTTGCATGATTTATTACATGTGCATAACCGCGAAGCATGAAAAGATAACCCCTGGGGACAAGGTTTAGATGTTTTGAGAAGGGGGAAAAACCCTGGGGTTTAATATCCCCGACGCTGAATACCAAGTCCCATGGCCATTGTTTATTTATTTCAGAAAAGAAAAAAAAAGAAAAAAAGAATATTTTGTTTATATATGGGCATGGCGGCCATCCTAGTATTGTGACCCACACCACGCGAAAATCTTTTGTTTCATGATCATTGGAGGCCTAATATGCAATGTTGTTTCAAAGAAATAGCTGTTTGACGAATGAGGGCAACGGAGGGAAGGATGGAGCCCCGGGGCAGAGGCGAATAACCCCTGGGGCAGACAATTGATGGCAATAGAAACCTTTTGCCGTTATGGCCCACTGACGCAAGTTTCATAACAAACGCTATAACAGTTCTTAAAATTCTGTTTGTTTTTACATTTTTCCCATATAAAAGCAAAAGGGGCCAAACCTGACCTCGCCATAAAATAGGTCCACGTCAACCCAGTATCATCATGTAATTAAACTATGATCGGCCAATGTTCCTAATGTTGTATGCCAAATCTAATGGCCATTGACAGATCGGTTCCGGAGAAGCAAAAGTTTAAAGGGTTTTTTATCATTTATGGGCGTGGCGGACATCTTGGTCATGTAATCTAGACTCCGCAAACAAACGTTCCTCCGGTCCATGCAATTTGGCTTCAATCGACACAGTGGCTTTGGAGAAAAAACCGTTTGAAAATGTTAATAACAACGACGACGACGACCTTCCTATACTATAAGCTCACATATGAGCCTAAAGGCTTAGATGAGCTAAAACTATAACACGGTGTCTGACCAGGGTAAACAATGCTTGAAACACGTGCAGCATTTTTTTTTTTTTTTTTTTTTTTTTTTTTTTTTTTTTTTTTTCATTTCAACCGGTAGGACATTTGACGGTTTTAGGGAATCTCTACGCAAACCATAAAATTAGGCTTAGCTGGAAGTCTACCAGGATTAAGGCAAGGATTTGATATCCATAAAGTAGGCGTAAGCCAATGATGGTTTTATTGTTGAGCAGTTCCAAGGTGGTATTTCTGCTGTAGTTTCTCTTTTTACTGTTATTTATTTATTTATTTATTTTTTTTTTTTTTTTTTTTTTTTTTTATTTATTCGCTTTGTATTCAACAATATTAGTTAGTTTGAGTCTTGACGGGGAACATGAGATCACATTCCCCGCCTGAGAGCGATATTTGCTCTCGCCTAGGAGGAGCATTGATCACATTTACCCGCCTGAAAAGAACGCTTGCCGTTGCCTTTAGGTGAGAGAAATATCGATCTCTTGAAAGGAATGTGAATCGTCTAGATTCAAGATTACATTTTTTTTAAAACTGCAAAGGTTTCCTTGTACATTGTTGCAATGATTTCCAAAGAATCATTTATTTCATCAGATGTCGTTACAAGTAAATGTTTACATGCGACGTCATCAAACGCGCCATTTTGCATGCACTACGTTGATGGCGGCAATTATTGTAGTTTGACCACGGTGATGTTTCCATTAGGCTCAATGGGAAAACGCTTGCGTTATTTTAGAAGGAGTTTAATAATCGAAAACAATAAAATAAAGTTTCGAATGGATTAAAACAATCAAAGGTTTCTTTTTAGTTGTTTATTAGCCGAAAATTATTGTGGTACATGCAATAATTCTGCATGTATGTCTCATCAACTGTGCAGCAATTCACGATTGCGAACATCGCTTTTCAGCGAAGGAGAGCGCAAGAGGGCAACATTTCGCTCACGGCATACAAAAAAATATCTGCCATAGTATACAAGAAAATAATTGCCATAGTATGAGCAGAATGTGATGTGTTAATTAATTTGCCCGACTGTTATTAAAATATTATTTATGAGTTTGGCGTTTGCTGGGTATCTTCACATATTTTTATAAACTGCAGTTTTCCGGCAATTAGTATACTATTAATAACTACGATATTTAGAAAGTCATAAATGACCGAAAGGAACGATGTGTGGCAGTAAGTATAAAATAAAGTGAAATGAAAATGTAAGTAAGACATCCAGGAAATGCCATGAACACGACGCAGATTTCTCCCCGGGTACCTAAAGAAGGAGGAATGATGAGCAGATATTGACAAACGAAACTCTACATTTGTTACCACAGATGCACAAACAAAGAAGAAGTGCAACAGAGAAACCGCCTTGGAACGGTCGGTATGATCACTCCTTAGGGCCGGTGGCTTATTCTACTGACCTTTCTAAGGCGGCGGTCCGGTCTTAGTCTTACTCTTTGTTGATTTATGGTTCATTCTACGAGGCGATTTGATTTAAGCCTTACTTTGTGTTATTTTGTTCTTGTGTTTTTCAGTTCTTTTAGCATTGCGGTAACTCGCTTTGGGAAGATAATACTAATCTCTGTTTTTAGTACATTTTTTCGATTTGCACTTATTTGGTTTTGGTTTTTACCTTTTTAAAATCATATTTACTCGAAACTTTGTGGGAATTACTGGGTGACTTGTTGTTCAAAAATAGTTAAAATCGATCCGATCGGAAAGCTGGATGGCCACAAATGCCACTGACTTGAAAATCTATTTTGCGCTTCTCCTGAATCGCAAGGCCAATTGATTCAAATCTTGGTAGAAAATGTCAGAATGACTTGTTGCGGTTTGTACGTAATTGTGGCACTCCCTGAACTTTTCTCATACCCTTTTTTGTAGATCCAAAATAGCTAAAATCGTTCCGATCGGAAATCTAAAATGACCGCCTTAGCGCCATCATAAAAAATATCTTGTTTGCGCTTCTCCTGAACCGAAAGACCAGTTGAAACTTGGTAGGATGTATTTGGGTGACATGCAGATCAAAATGTTGATCAAATTCACTAAAACTGTTTCGATCGGAAATCCAAGATGTCCGCCATGGCCGCCACCTTAAAAATCGTTTGCCCTTCGTCTCCTGAACCAAAGGCCAGTTGACTGGAAGCTTGGTAGAAGTATACGGGCAATTTGTAAATCAAAAAATGCAAACATCATTCAGAACGGAAATCCACGATGGCCGCTATTCTGAAAGCCAGTTGATTTAAAACTTGGGGTGAAACTTATCATAGTAACTAGCAAATCAAAAATGGCTAAAATTGTTCCGATCGGAACTCCAAAATCTATTTTGAACTTCTTCTTACCGAAATGCCAGTTGAAACTTAGTCACGAGGGTGACATATAGATCAAAAAAGCTAAAATCGTTCCTATCGGGAATCCAAGATGGCGGCCGTGGCAGCCCTCTTAAAAATTTATTTGAACGTTTTCGCTTGAATGCAAAAGCAAATTGTCTCAAAACTTTAAAGGAAAATCGACCCTTGCTGGGACTGAACTCAAATTTAAATGGTCACAACCCTTGCCCTTAGTTCTGCCTTGCTATTCACAAGACCTTTGTTCAGTCCGCGTGCAAGGTTTCTTACTCATCAGTGCAACATCTCCGAGAACATAATCAAACAAGTACAGAGATGAAACAACGACGAGAACTCGGCAGAAAGATATAACTTTAATCCGGTGGGCCTGACAAGGACCAGAGCATCGGGCACCGCCGTAGAGTCTTAGGCCCGACTCGCCGGCATGCTACACTACCCTGCATGCAGTCTGTCGTATTACATTTATGTTGTACCCAATTTTTATATATCGAAGAATGATTTTATGACATTGAGTGCTAAAGTCATTGCAAGCATATATTTTTCCGGATACATATGCTAAGTCACCATATACTTCAGGTTCCAATAGGCCTTGTTGCAGAAGAATTTTAAGTCCAACATTGAATTTCGAAACTAAATCAAAATGACGTCTTTAAATCTAAAAAAGGCTTTGCGGAGTTTATGGAACCAATAACTCTGATTTAGAAGTTTAGCAGTTTATAATTTATTTCGAATGTTGAAGTCAGTAACATGACTAGACACTCTGGTGAACTGAATTAGTTGCGCTCGTATCAACACCGTTCTGATTGGAAATCCAAAATGACCGCCATCTTTAAAATCAGTAAGAAACTTCTTCTCTTGAACTCAAAGGCCAATCAACGCGAAACTTGTCTCGTAATCAGGTGAGCGGTACAGGGCGATCTTGGCACACTTGTTTAGCAAAACATATAAAACGTATAAATATATGTAAGGAAAATATCTGAAACAGAAAGAAACATATATATACTAATGGTCAGTTGCATTCGTTTCATTCGCAAACGAAACAAAATGAAACAGACTAATAACCTCGGTCAGTGCTCGTTTCGAAACAGGACGACAAGAACTGAATATAACAGAAAGTATTCCTAATCTTTCACTTTTTAGCTCACCTGAGTGGAAGATTGAGCTGTTTTGATCACTCCCCGTCCGTCTCCCATTGTCCATTGTCCGTCGTAAGTATGTCCGTTTACACATTCTAACGACTTCTCCTCTGAAACCCTTAGACGAAATTTCTTCAAACTTCATGTGGAGTCTTGTGTTAAAGGGACCATAACATTTATGCAAATAGTTACTGTCCGTAAATCAAGATGGCCGCCATGTCCATAAATACCTCCCATAGACGGCTCATAATGGGGAAAAATGTTCTTCTCTAAAACCACGAGGCCCATAGCTTATATATTTAGTCTGTGGCAATGGTTTGTGGTCCCCTATATAAATCCAGCCAATCAAGACCCTTGGGTCAAAACTGGCCACGCTCCGGGAGTCATTAGCTCCCATAGACTTATAATGGGAAAAAAACTTGAGAATCTTCTTCATTGAAACCATTACGCCCACAGCTTATATATTTAGTATGTAGAAATCTTTAGTGATCCCCCCCCATTAACCATGCTAATCAAGCCTCTGTGGTCCAAACTTGCCACAGCTCAGGTGGGGGAGGGGGTCATATGTTTATATAGAGCTGTATAGCTAAAGAATTTTGAAAAATCTTCTTCTCTTAAACCACGAGGTCGAGAGCTAACATATTAAGTATGTAGTGAAGTTTAATGGTCCTGCCAGCAATGCCATGGAGTCCAGGTTAGCCACTACCCGGGAGTCCTTAACCTTTATAAACTTATAATGAGATAAACTTAAAACAATTTTAATCTGTAACCTTACAGCCCACAGCTTATATATTTATCATGTAGCAATGTTTAGTAGTCCTCTACATAAACCCTGTCAATCAAGCCCCTGGGGTCCAAACTGGCCACACCGCGGCGTGGGGGGGCGGGGGGGAGGGTTCATATGTTTATATACAGCTGTATAGCTAAAGATCCTTCAAAAACCTGCTTCTCTGAAACCCTGAGGCAACTGTCTAACAAATTTAGTGTGTAGAAATGTTTAGTAGTCTCCTATATAAATCCTGCTAACCATGCCGCTGGGGGTTCAAATTGGCCACTCCCCGGGGTTTATTAGCTCCCATGGCCTTATAATGGAAAAAAAGTTAAAAACTCTTCTTTGAAACCATGAGACCTACAGCTTATATATTGAGTATATAGCAATGTTTAATGGTCCTGATACAAAATCATGTTAATCAAGCCCCTGGGGTCTAAATTGGCTACGCCTAGGGGTCATTAGCTCCCATAGACTGAAAATGGGAAAACTGAAACAAATATTCTTCTCTGAAACCATGAGGCCAACAATTTATATACTTAGTATGTCCCCTAAATGCAGCCAACCATGCCACCGAGGTTCAAATCGGCCATGCCCCGGGGTCATTAGCTCCCAAAAATATAACTGGAAAAACTTAGAAGTTTTCTTCTCTGAAACCATTTGGCGCACAGCATATAAATTTAGTATGTAGCTATATTTAGTGATACCCAATATACATCCTGCCAATCAATCAACTGAAGTCAAAATTGCCCACGCCCCGGGGAATGGGGGCATTTTTAGTGTTTTAGCAATGTTTTGCGTTCCTGTCCATAAATAGAAAGGAAGACAATGATCAGGAATCGATACAATTACCCAAAATATTCCGTCCAAGACCAAAGGGAAGTAGGACGTACTTAAAGCAACGGCACCACAATCAGAACACTACAAGTAGGAAGCGATTGAGGAATAAGATATATGAGAAAAAAGTCTGAAGCAGGATGATACAGACCAACAAGCAATGAAACGGATACTTTTTTCTATGAATTTAATACCATAGGTTTCTGGAGTTTACACTAATCAAAATAGCCGGTGCTGCAAAAATCGTATCTTGGTACTTCGCTAATTTTTTTTATTTTTTTTTTAACTATTACATAACGAAAACACGCCTATTCATATTGAAAATTTCACAACCAAAAACTGAAAGTTTTCATATAAATTATGATATTTTTCATATTTCTGCTGAAGACATAGATTTTGGGTAGCTAAGGCGATTCTAACGAGTACCCGCAGTTGGAGAGCTCTGTAGTGGTACAAAAACATACAGGCCAGGTGAAGCGAAACGTGTCTTCAAACATGCGCAGAATTTGCAGATTCAGATAAGCCTACGCATGCGTTAAGTATCATCCTGGCCATTGCTCTCCATTCATACATTTTGTAGTAGCAAAAAATTCTGTAAGCGGATTGTAAAGACCCTGATCAGACTGCGCCGGTGCACAGGCCGATCTGGACTTCGCTGTCCGCATATGCCCGAATACACGTTTTCGTATGGTGTGGCCCATATCATGCATGCACAATACACGCTTTCTTCGGTCAACTTAATCTAGTCAGCGATAAACAATAAATCATTGAACAGATTAAACGAACGAAACGCTGTAGAGGACTAAGGGGGCGGGAACCCTCAACGACATGTTCAATAAAAAAAAATACATCTTTTCATTCATTTAATGTAGACAGACATTGCCTCCCTAGCAATTAAAAGTTAAAAAAAACACACACACACACACACACACACACAAACAGTGTTGTACTTAGAGGAAAAAGTCACTCGCAGAGTGTATAAATTGTTGTATTAAAACGTAACCTGCAATAAGAAGGGATACAAATATTTCCATAACTGGTTACTTTCCTTGAAAGTGTATGTATACTCGACAGAAAACGAAACGCATATCTTTATTCTTTCGTTTTAACTGATCAAAATGATATTATTTTACGTTTTTGTGTAATAAACGAAGTTGTCTATGCATGGCCTATAGCTTTGTAGTATTTTAGTTTCAAAGCCATTACGAAAACAAGCCTATTAAAATACACTGGAAATTTTACAACCAAACGATGATAGTTTTTAGATAAAAAAAAAATGATATTTTTTTCATATTTCTGTTTAAAACATAAATTGTAGGTACTGGTTAGAACCGCCTCGGCAAGGCGGTTCTAACAAGTACCCACAATCTATGTTTTTGAGCAGAAATAAGAAAATAATGTATACCCCTATAAACCCCAGTTTTACAATACAAAAGTGGGATTTAAGGGGGTCAAAGTTATATAGGCATGTTTTCGAGATGATAATTTGTCGTAAAAAAAACAACACAAAATCATTGCATTATCATCAAAAAGCCAATTGTATTTAAATTGTGCAGCATGCGAGTTCATCCGGTGTAAAACATTAGAAAATTTGATTCTAATGCAGTTTTATCGCACATGCAAAAATTGTATTTTCAAAAATTCTTCAACGTTTTTGAAAATCGTCTAAAAAAAAAATATGGTACTTTTGGCATAATAACGAATTGAAAAGTGTTTGGGGTTGAAATTTGTCTGTATTTGCTCACTTCCGGTTTGATATTCGCACGTTAAAGGCTTATCAAAAGTTTTTAATGGTACAATCTTGCCTCCCAAACCACTAATCACGAAAACATGCCTATATAATTGTTTTCCCCTTAAACCCCACTTTTATATTGTAAAACTGGGATGTACAGGGGTATACATTATTTTTCAAATTTCTGCTCAAAAACATAG
Organism: Anodontia alba; assembly: GCA_964016985.1. Lineage (NCBI taxonomy): Eukaryota > Metazoa > Mollusca > Bivalvia > Lucinida > Lucinidae > Anodontia > Anodontia alba. Next base: position 15,056,510 of record OZ024833.1, on the reverse strand, counting down.
ATTGTGGGTACCCGTTCGAACCGCCTCGGCGAGGCGGTTCGAACGAGTACCCACAATCTATGTTTAGAGCAGAAATATGAACAATATCAGAATTTTTTTATCTGAAAATTTTTATTTTCTGGTGGTAATTTTTTTCAGTATATTTGAATAGGCGTGTTTTCGTAATGTACACGTAGACTGAACCTCATCATAGAGATGCAACCAGAATTATATTAAACTCTGTTCAGTCGCTTCACGGAACCAGCACCCCAAATTTCATGTCATGTTTGCATTATTTAAAGCACACAAAGAGTTATGCCCCTTTAATAGCCTACTCAATTTTATTGCGACCACTTACCCTTGAATTGAACCTGAGCTGGAGTTGGGCTCTAATCTCTTTTACGGCAAATTATATATATATATATATATATATATATATATATATATATATATATATATATATATATATATATATATATATATATATATATATATATATATATAATGTTGTCAAGAAAATAACTTACATTGCACAAAGTTTATTACAAGTAAGCAATGCTGAAAATTCCTAATGATCAATAATTCATTTCATATTTCGTCATTACCAGCATAATTATTTCAACTTTAACACAAAAAACAAATGAACAAATATGCGTTATTTTTGCGTTCGAATATACAGTCGAACCTCGTTATCTCGAACTCACTTATATCGAATTACCGCTTATCTCGAAGTGAAAATCTGGTCCCTGTTTTAACATGAAACTATGACAACAGGTAACAAAATAATGTGGAAAAGAGGAGAAATTGCTCCTCAGGAGCAATTTCTCCTCTTTTCCACATTATTTTATATATATATTTCTAACTTCAGGAGTCAAATTACTAATTCATTTGTTAAATGCGGTTGTTCAATTTATTGTTTTTCTCACTCTCTCACCTCTGATATGCCGAGGTACGGATATCTCGAAGTGTTTCAGCGAGTCCCTTGGAATTCGAGATAACGAGAGTCGACTGTATTTCTGCGTAAGGACAAATATCAACGTGCAATTTATCAAATCGTTTTACCTTTAGGGCATAACTTGATCATTCCAGTGCGTTCTGATTCAGTAGTTGGCAGCCTGTAGCTGTAACTGACTGACGATTCATGCCAGCTGCAATCCGTTTCTCGCTCTACTACGACTGCACATGTCTCTGACTGCTCTTTGCAACGACGTATACACTCAGTTTGATTCATATTGTTAAAAAATCCTGTTGGTCTTTCGTAGAAATAATTTATAAAGAGAGAGTCTTTTCTTACATTAAACCATTCAGCCCTGTCAGATTTTCCACATTGCATGGTTTTAGCACCTGCAAAAAGAAAACAAAAATCAAAAGAAGCTTGGATAGCACTCCCCTACATAAGCATATGATGCAATGACTATTTAGACTGTTCTTGTGTGTGTGTGTGTGTGTGTGTGTGTGTGTGTGTGTGTGTGTGTGTGTGTGTGTGTGTGTTTGTGTGTATAGTAGAGGTTGTGTTTGCGTTAGTATACGAGTACTAGGAATTCACTAAATAGGCTCATCAGGATAAAATATAACATTATTCAACGTTTTATTTTGTTGTTGTCTTATCCGAAAAAGTAATGTTTACTTACGTTGACAGTTTCTCTTCGAGAACCATCTAACTGACCTAGCGCTATGACATCATTTCAGAGAAGCTATCAGGATAAGTCAGTCCTCACCTCATCAATGGGTACCAGAGGTGGATGGGGCGGCATGCAAGCAAAGGCCTTTATTTACTACAAGGAACCAGTCTAGTCGTAAGCAGTCCAAGTCCCTCTCACAAATATAATCACAAAAAAAAAAAAAAAAAAAAAAAGTTTCTTCTAGATACCCGTAAACGTAAAGACTTACGTATATAGTCGAACAAAAAATTAGTCAAACGCACAGAAGCTCCAAATAAGGTTTGCTTTTTGTTTTGTTTTTTTTTAATACAACGTATCTCTCCATTGAAATGTATGTCGGGGACACTCATTAGGAGCGCCTGTTTGAATTACCAAAAGATAGTTTCTTGTTTTTTGTTGTTGTTTTTTTTTTTTTTTTTTTAATTGTCGAAAAAAAGAATTAGTCAGAAGACAGAAGCGAAAAATAAGGTGCTAATCTTCAATAAAACGTATTGATATTTTTTCTCATCTCTCCATTAGCGTAAGCCTTATTATGGTTGGTGGATTTGCATTTTCATACGAACGAAGGTTGGTCGGGTCTTATTATTTATGACGGGGTCGACCTTTAAATTTCATTACAAATGGAAAGTGGTAGCAAATGTTTAGCTCTGGATTCCTGTAACTAATACCGAGGCGCATAGGAGCAGGGGCACAGAGCAAAATATTATTGTACTCGTAGCTCTGGCTGTCAGTGTCTGAGGTTTTTGCCACGGGAACTCGTCTAAATTTAAATAAAGGGATTTAGTCTGGCTTAAATTTGAGCCAGCGCACGTTAAAAAGCTACAATTAGGCTTGAGTATAAAAAAAGGGTACGAGAAACGTCATGAGAGTGCCATAAACACAAACCACAGCCCTTCCAAGACAGCAAGAGGAAAAGAGAACAGACGAAACCCAACAAAGGCAAATCGAACAAACGTACGAAAAGCATCAAGACTAGCTCTCTTCCCCAATCCAGGTAATCGCAATGCTAAAATAACTGAAAAACACAAGAACAAAATAACACAAGGCAAGACATAAAACAAATCGCCTCGTAGCAACAAAGAGTAAGACTAACACCGGGACACCGCCTCAGAACGGCTAGTAGAATAAATCACCAGGTGGGGTGAGGGCGTGGGGAGGAGATGGTTAGAACACTTTTGCAGCCTGCCAACTTCACCCTGGATCCCGATGTAACTCTTAATACAGAAAACAAATAAATAAAAAAATCGGTTTGCATGAAGGCTCCCAACTCAGTCAATGCATTCTGTGAAAATATTAAAATCAAATTCATCACTATGATAAAAAAAGACGAGTACATGTACTCATGGCCAATTCTACTGTGTGACAGAGTAAATGAAACCAATAGGTGAACTAAAGCGGATGAAGCCAAAGAAAATCGTCAAGCCCCAACCCACCGGTTAAAGTTTCACGAAGAGGTCGTCATTGCATCTGAGGCCCGAACCGCCGTCATGCAACCACCGCAATTAAATAGTGAAGCACAGACATCTGTTACGAGCCAGGCGTAACGAGAAAGAAATGAAAGTGAAACCAGCAACAAGCTTTAAATTATTAACAATATTTATTCCACAAAAAATAAGACACGATTCAAAACAAAATAATTAAGTGAACAGTGCCTTTCAAGTTTATGTCACAAAGTCCTTCTGAAATAATCCACGAGAATTTATAAAAATAAATCCTTTGAATAACAGTTTCTGAAACCACGATTTGAAGTTCCTGAATTCAGAATTTAAGTCCAGAATGAATAAATTATTAAAGTAATCCTATATAGAATAATTTCTGTGAAAGTACACAAAGATGCCCAGATGAAAATCTTTTCTCCTTATATATAATATCAAAGAACGTTCTAGAAAAAAAAAATTACTACAAGCATCCCTTATTTTCCAGGTTCCTTCAAGAAACTTCCAAATATTCTATGATATGCCAAAAATAACTCAGTCTAGAATCAAGAACATAAACAACATGTTATTGTAAACATGTTGTTCCAGAAAGCTATTTTTGGAAACATAGTAAATAAAGCTATTTATTGAAACACAGTAAACATGATGCTTAAAATAATTGAACACTCTGTTATATAACACATCAACAATGATTGGGTTGATAAATAGGCATGCAATCTGCCACATAATATCCAGGCTTTAACCGATTCTTTTGTAACGGTTAATTAATTTCCTGAATTGCTCCGAAAAGCTAGATTTTCCCACATTATTTTCTAAATCTGTACACTAAGTCATCATAAAATTCTGGTTCCGATATACCCTCTTGCAGAAGTGTTTTCAGACTGACGCTATATTTATCTACGAAGGCCCTGTGTCTGTGATAAAATTTCGAAAACGCCTTACGAAGTATGAAGTAACGACAGCACTGCCTAAGAAGATTATCAGAAAGGGCTTTATTACGGCGGTTAAAGTCACTAGGATTTGAAGAAGCCCTGGCGAATCTAATAAGCTGAGATATGTATACCCCAGATGAGGTGCGCCGGGGAACACCGCCATCCAGAAAAGGGAAATTGACTCTATCAAAATAAAAATCGTCCCGTTTATCATAAATTTTGGTGGAACCAGCAATGACTCAGATCGGTCTATACATGCACCCAGTATGGAATGATTCCTCTTTGAATAGCCTGTAGACTGCAGAAAGCCCATGCGATCAGCGCAGACTCTGATTAGACTGCACGGATGCGCAGCCTGATCCGAGTATTTGCTGGTCGCACAAGTCTTATTGTAGGATTTGTCGTGCGCTGACTTGTATTTGTGATGTGTCTGATGTTTTCTAACAGTTACCGACAATATGAAGAACAGTTTTTATTCTGAATGTCCTTTTTATGCTCAGGAACGAGAATTAAACACACACAAAATGATGAAGTAGACAAAAGATTACGGTGGGAGCATTACATTTAAGGAACTTGATTCAGTTGCTAAAATATCTGCCATTGTTTTACACGAGGTAAAACGTGTGTGACTACTTGGGTTTGTGCGAGTGAACTGCTTTAGTCATTGTTTGAGCATCGGTGTTGATATACATTTCAAGAAAATACATGTACTACAGTTACGAGACACAGCCCTCTCGAGGCATCAAAGGAATGAGAGATCAGGAACAAATAAGAGCAAAATAACACAATATATAAACGCCAAACATAGAACCACAGACAGAAAACTGCTGGGGTCTTAGATAATTTTTATTCGCGCGAAGTCTCACCTTCAATTCTAATGCAGCTACAAATTACAAATATTTGTTCGGTACGCAAAGGCGTTCTATACCTTATCTATGAAACATCGAACCGAAATACACACAATCAAAAACACACTGATGAAACAAAGCATAGAGAACAATAGAAATCTGGAGCCAGAACAAAAGAAAATTACACACATGAAAACGTGGTGCCCGGCCAGACACTGACCGAGTCAGCATTCTACGTAAATCTATATCGGGCCGCATTCGGCCCGTCAGGGTAGCTGACGGGCCGATGACGGCCCGATGTAGATTTACGTAGAATGCTAGCTGGGTGATAAGCAGGAGCCAACCATTCGAAACAGATTGAGGTGGGAGCCGTTATTGAGTGAGGACAAACCCTTGCAAATTAAGAGGGAAGCAAAGGTATCAAATATGATTGGAATATCAACCGTGCTCACATCAGCCTGCTCATCCGCACAGTCTGATGAGAGTCGTTGTTTATACATCCTTGGCTATTCCAAATACGCTCGTTGATGATTCTGATCAGATAGCGCATATGCGCAGACTGATCTGAATCTTCGCTAGCGCACATGTCCGAATGTACGTTTTCTGAAGTTGTGGCTCTTATGGCTCTCAACCCTTAAACTGGCAATCACAACAATTGTCGTCTGCTTTGTCATCTGCTTGTGATTTTAAAAGTCATTTTTGCATACAGTGCGGACCCAGATCAGACTGCTCCTTTAGGAGCAGTCTGATCTGGGTCCACACTGTTTACCTGTATGCAAAAATAGGTTTGAAAATTTTGCTAGAATATTCAGCAGACAACATAAACAGACCACATTTTTAGATGCAGTTTTTTCTTGGTGCATTAAGGGTTAAATAGTGAAAACCGGGGTATGCACGGATACATACTCGTATTACGAAAAATAATGAACCGCAACAGAAAGCATACAATGCGATATGTGTTCTAAGTAAAGTATTCGCACATTCTGATCGGAGTCATCTCTAGGCACATTTGGATAACTAACAATGCAAAATCTCTTGACGCGGACAACAAATAATATGCGGATGCTAGTAAAAGTATTTTAATGTATTGTCTCTGAAAAACACAAAATTTGCAGAGTATTTGGAATTAAACTATCCACGTGATCTGGATATTAAACGGAGACTGCAGCCTCCTGCTCATACTAGGATTGTTATCTCTACATTGACAATGGAAAGCTTACTATTAGGCTTTACGACAAACGGGATGACTTCAATTTTCCCATTGCTAATTTTTCATTTATGAGCAGTATTAGTTCTTCTGCACCAGCATAAGGGGTTTACGTTTCACAGTTAATCCGTTATGCCTGTTTAAATTATCAGGACTTCATGGAGCTTGGGAAAGTGCTCACTACAAGGTTATTGAGGCAGGGGTATCAAAAAACCAAACTGGAACACTCAAGAAATAATACGGGGGAACTCATGATCTGGTCAGTCTCTGCAATGTGTTAGTTTCCAGCATTGTTTCTATGTCTTTGCCATGACGAGGCATAAGTACACTTCCAAAATCCCGGACATACGCTTCTACCTGCATTTCTTTCGTTCAGGCCTATGAGCATGACCGGCAAAGCTTTTTTACTAATGCTTACTTTCCGCGGACGCCTGATTACAAGCTTTATTCTGGGGTCAATAAATCATGGCTTGGGTTCCATGACCACAACTACTTAATCCCCCAATTGTTTCCCAACTGACCGTTCCAAGGCGGTTCTCCTGTTGCAGTTCTTTTTTGTTTGCGCGTCGGTGGATTCATTAGTAGGGTTAGTTTTGTTCTTAGCTGCTTCTCCTTTTATTGGAACCTAGTGATTATGACGTTTGATAATTATCAGCATCTATAGTTTCTTTAGGTATGCATGTCAGAAGAAATGTTTTCTAACTTTACGGCACAAAAGTCATAAGGCAGTATAAAATGCTTTGCATAGGCGTACTAGCGTAGTAAATACAGTCGACTCTCGTTATCTCGAAATCCAATGGACACTATGAAACACTTCGAGATATCCGTACTTCGACATATCAGATTTGCGGAACTGAGAAAAAAACAATATATGGAACAGAAATTTTTAACAGAATGAATATGTAATTTGACTACAAAGTTAGATATATATTAAAAATATTGTGGAAAAGAGGAGAAATTTCTCCTCTTTTCCACAATATTTTGTTGCCTGTTGGTAGATCTCTGTGTTAAAACAGGGACCAGATTTTCAATTCGAAATAAGCGGTTTACGAGATAAGCGAGGTCGAGATAACGAGAGTCAGATGTATTTACCCTAAATATTGGGATAGACAGATATGAAGTAACACTGAAAAAAAAGATAAGACGATATTTCCATCGTAGTCTGCACAGTTAAACATTAAAAAAGTACTGTTTAAAAACATAATTAACAAACGTTTGAAGAAATACGGCAACACGTTGCAGGGTCAGAATATTTAGAACCACTGTAGTAGATAGTAAATTTCATCACAAAAACTCGCCTATATAATGTTGACTCCTCAAACCCCACTTTTATATAGTAAAACTGGGATTTACAAGGGTATACATTAGTTTTCTTATTTCTGTTCAAAACATAGATTGTGGATAACCGTTAGAAACGCCTTGGTTTAAACATATTTTATTTTAAATTTATAAATGGACATGCATATGACGTTTACATACAGTGACACATTAATGGGATTGGAATGAAAGCAACATGCTTATTAAATCCCTTTCTCGCATATAATCGCCAAGGCGATTATAACTAGAACCCACAATCTATGTTTTGCGCAGAAATATGAAAAATATCAGATTTTTTTTATCTGAAAATTGTCCTTTCTTGGCTGTGAATTTTTCAGTATATTTGAATAGGCGTGTTATATGTTAAATATAATACTATAATACACGGGTAGCTCGTTCGCCGTGGCTGACTGGAACTGGTTGCAGTGTTAGAATATTTAGAACCACCATAAATGTCAGTAGGTTTTAAATACCGAGAAAACAAAACAATAAGATGTCAGTGAGTCGAACTACGGTTTCTCGTTCACCGTAGCTGATTTGAACTCGTTTATGAGTTCCTACGAGAATTTCGATAGCTGAATAAAACACACATTTATTAATAGTTTAGGGATTTTTTTTTCTTATTTTATCAGGAATATATATCAAGACTATTCTAATTACTTCACTTAACATTAGTTTTAGACAATCGAAAAAAAAACTTAAATTACTCCCCATTGTCTACTGTCTCGGATTTATGGTTAACCCTCAGTGGCTCGGCTTACAGCTGGTCCCAAAGATATTCAAGCCATTGAACTTCGACTGCTAATCAATACATAACATTCACATTGTAAGTCGTTGTGTGTAGTCTACCTGACAATGTACTTTCTGAATATAAAATATGTGTAAATGATTTACCTTTCTTCACACAACCAATCAGTTCAAACATGTGACATCGAATAAACTCTTCAGTTTCAGCGCCTGTCAGATAAAGTGAATAGATTCTCAAGTATCTTGCTGTAATAGGCGATGGAAATAGAAAGGTCTGATCGACTAGAAGAGGCAGACTGAAGTCCAATTTGTTGGCCTGGAAAGCAAATTTAAAATAAAATTCTACAAAATTCAATAACGAGATAAGCATGAAAAGGCAACAATCACTGAACAGAGCTCTTAAAAAGTAATGTATATATTTTGCATGGCAAGAAAATGGCATCACAAAAGAGCACATCGCCAAAACAAAATGAATCAATGCAAAAACGAATCATGCACCAGAAACAGAACATTCTGGTCAACTCCAAACTGAGGGGGTTTGAAATGAGACCTGAATGCTCGCTCTTAATCCAGATACAATCCAGCCACAAACAATTGTTTGGTCCGCGTAGGACATGAGTTCTAAGTAAAGATTCGTATATGAAGTGAAGTTTATATGAGCGCAGAAAATACATCATTATCATCATACAAATTACAGTCGACTTTCGTTATCTAAAACTCGCTTATCTCGAATAACCGCTTATCTCGAAGTGAAAATCTGCTCCCTGTTTTAACACAGAGATCTTACCAACAGGCAAAAAAATATTGTGGAAAAGAGGAGAAATTGGAGCAATTTCTCCTCTTTTCTACAATATTTTCAATATATCTCTTACTTAGAAGTCAAATTAAAGATTCATTCTGTTAAAGGTGGTTGTTCGATTAATGTCTTCCTCAGTTCCGCAAATCTGATATGTCGAAGTACGGGTATCTCGAAGTGTTTCATAGAGTCAATTGGATTTCGAGATAACGAGAGTCGACTGTAATTTCAAACCACTCACCTTGATGGAATAAAGATCGGTCAAACCGAAATTCAGAGCGCACGCACGCGCACAAGAAAAGATAACGAAAAAAAAATGGATTAGGATTTGCCCGACTAAATACCATCTGGAACAGATTAGAAATGCGTCGTAAATGTTGCTGTGGCCCAACCCGATCGTCTTTCAATAAAAGAGAGCAGCAAAGTAGTTAACATTGATTGGGTTATCACTATACAAACATTCTGTCGAATAATGTCTACATTGTGGCATATGCTGTTATAAAGACGGAACTTAAACCTAGCTCTAAAAGTCGCGTATTTAGAAACGTTCTAGCTGCAAAAAATAAATAATACTAAATCCTTTCAGGAACTAAAAGAGTGCGTCCTAACATTTAAATGCATTACTTTTTAGACTATAAAACGAAGATGCCCTAAACTGTCACAATCACGAAGTGCATCCGTTCCGAGACAACAAAAGAAGAAGAGATTATAAACAATGACAACAAAAATGCTGCATACGAAACCACCGACGAACGAACAAAGAGAACTGCAACAGATGAACCGCCTTAGAACGGACAGTAGTAAACTACTAGGGATTTAAACCCGTTTTTCTCGCGCAAAACAAACGCCATGGACGATGTCATATATCATATAAATCGAATTCGCTATTGATATGGATCCAGGAGAAATAAGTAGTATGGAAAGTTACACTGCTACCCAAAGACAGACTCAGTACTATATTTAATGAAGAAGGTCGCGGGTTCAACCCCCGCCGAGGTCGGCAACATTATTTCGTGGAGATTGATCATGAAATATTTTCTACGGTCATTCTCTCCCTTCCGCTGATTCAAGAAGGGCAGTTGTCAGTTTCTGGCGAACGAATGTGCACAATACTGGTTAACCGCTTGGAGGACTAAGCCCGCCCAGTAAACGTGTGGTTTGGTAAACTTACCGCGCTCGACATGACCCATTGGGTTGACTGGGCCGTAAAACCTCAACACAAACAAACAAAAACATTTAATGAAGTGTTCATTCCTACCAACGGATCTCTGTTTTCAGACATTTGTCGTCAGGACAGCTGATGTTACATTCTGTATGGTGGCCGTAAAGTGTCTTTGCGTACTTAATTGTTGTGTAGTATATATATATATATACGAGGGATGTTCGAAATGAATTGCTTATTGTCCTCTAGCTCGATATCCACGTGGGGCACGATAAAAACCAATACATGTCTGTATAGGGCTATTCAATATCTACACAATGATGTATAAATGTACATGTTAGACTAAGTGTAAGACATAAAATTTGACGTTTGAATACACGCAGTCATTGACCACTGCAGTAAAATTGGTTGGTAGAAGCGTCGACAAAAAAGATGAAATACGGGCTTACATCAAAGCTCGCTCAAAACTTGGTTGTTCTTTGAAGCTGATGACTGAAATTTCTACTGCTTTTGGACCTTCTTGTGTGTCTTATGACACAGTTAGTCGGTGGAAAAAGAAATGTGAGTCTGGTGTAGAGTCCATCAAAAATGCACCGAAATCAGGTAAGCCAAAATCTGCATCTCGTAAAGAAATCGTTTCCAAAATAAAGGAAATCATTGAAGGAGATGCCAGATTTACAGTTCGTGATATTGCACGAAAGGTAGGCATATCACTATCAACGGTTCACCTTATTTTGAAGAAGCATTTGAAAGTCAGAAAGATTTCTGCTAGATGGGTGCCACATCTGTTGACTGACGAGCAAAAAAGGCAACGGGTTAAAGTGGCCAAAAAGCTGCTTCAAATGTTTCCAAAATATGACAAAAAGCAGTTTGCCAATGTCGTCACAGGTGATGAAACCTGGGTCCATTAATTTGAGCCCGTCAGAAAGGTTAGCAATAAGATCTGGGCCACTAAACACAAAAAGCAGTTTGCAAACGCCCAATAATTGCAAAACGTTCTTTGAATACAAAGAAGGTTTTGTATGCAATTTTCTTCTCTGGTGAAGGAGTCGCAATAAAAGTGCCAGTGAAAAAGGGCAAAAGCATCACCGGAAAGTACTACAAAGACGTAATACTGAAGAAACTGAAAAAGTATTATCAGAAACGACGCCCTGCCACTGGTTTTAAACATGTCCGTCTTCTACATGACAATGCCCCAGCTCATACCTCCGCAATAGTTACGGCGTTTTTGAAGAAAGAAAAAGTAACTGTTTTGCCTCACCCCCCGTATTCCCCAGACCTTGCCCCATGTGATTTCTTTTTGTTTCCGAAATTGAAAGCATTCCTTGCTGGGCGGAAATACCAGTCCCGACAGGCACTTGGATCTGCTATTCATCAGTACCTTATTACTGTGCCCAAATCAGCGTACCGTGACGCCTTCAAGAAGTGGATACATCGGCTGAAACTATGCATTTCTAGCCACGGGGAGTACTTCGAGGGCATGAAATAAGTACTTTTTGGGCCAACTTTAAATTTGAAGTCTCCAGATAGAAATAAGCAATTCATTTTGAACATCCCTCGTATATATATATATATATATATATATTCTCGTCTTTGTCCGTTACATTGTATATTTGAATTTATTGGAAAAAAATCTCAACCATTGGCTATGAGTCTTTTTAAACCTATGCCAATCCTTATATTTGTTCAGACAAATCGGTATATATATATATGCTAGGTCTTCATAAAGTTCTGGATCTGATAGGGTTTGTGCTTAGGTGTTTAAAGCCAATTCTTTATTTAATATTTATTACAGAATGGCGGCGATAAAACGCAGAACTTTGTGTATGAGTTTCAAGATAAAAGTGCCCCTTTGTAAGAATTTAAACAGCTAAACATTTTAAACATAATTGATACGTATAAATGTAGATAACCCGATAAAAGATTATACAGCTTATTAGATTTAAAGTAAACTGAGAATTAAATTGTACCTTGCACTTGAAGGTGGTAGTTTTACTGCAATCGTTCTTTGTCCTCCTGTTCTATCTGTCATAGGGTGAATTAAGGGACTCAGACCTTTTCTGATACAAGTGAATATTTCCCTTATATTTTACTCATTTCCCATAGTTTACTCTGTTAGGGCGCACTGATCTTCAATACATTATATAAAACATCATTAATGTAGTGAAGTGTTGTAGCTTTAGATTTTCTGAATTGTATATGTAACTGTAGGTCATGTTTATTAGCTACAAGTAGTTATGTAATCTTTGCTACCTTAGCACATTTCATGGAACAGATCTGTGCATGTGCCACATAGAGCCGTTACTGTTAATATGTCTATATGAAATACAATTCATGTGAATATAATATTTAAATATATTTACAAGCGTTGACTATCTTTTGAGATCCCATAGACATATGCCGTATAGAAGCACCAGTGACATGTCTTTGTTTATTTGTTCCGTTTTCAAAATAAGTGATTTCATATAATTAAACAGTTATCATGCTGTGTCTATCGAATTTAGCCTTTCAAAGGATATTTCTGGTTGTTTTAAAAAAGTTTAAAGATGTTTTAGATTTAATATTGTTTTTAGAGTGCTAGTGAGCAAGAGATATTCCAAACTTCAAGATAAGGTTAATGCACTTTAGTTGGTTTGATATGTTAATAGGGTTTATCACTGATATATAAACATTTATATATAAAAAAATGTATGCAGTGTCAAAAAACCCGCCGATGCGTCAGGGTTGAAACTCTGGAAAGGCTGCGACTTCTAAACGTTTTGTTGCGATAGTCTAGACCGGACTTATTTATGTCATTTTCTCAAACCACCAGGTTCAGCTGGGGGTTAGCGATGTTTTCTGCTACCCCAGGGATATACAGATATCTCATCACTTTGTTCCTGTTATTGCTTGGAAATGAAATACTAACGTGTATATAATACCAAATATTAACGTTTATCAGAAGCCACAAGTCAGTTCAGAGTATACGATTATGTCAGTTGTGGAATTGCACTTGTCAAATATTAATATTTATCAAAGGCAACAAATCATTTTGGAGTACATGTATATGCCATTTGTTGAATTGCACTTGTCAAAACCTAATCTTTATCAGAGGCCACAAATCATTTCAGAGTAATGTTTTTGCCGGTTGTGAAATAGAACTTTTCTTTTAGCTTATTTTTTTACTTATTTACTTATCTGCAGCTGATGTTAATGTCTTGTGGCGGCCGTAGAACATCTCCTCTTACTTCACCATACTGCATATTATATTTTCATTTCCTTTGGATTCTTTTGGCTTCTGGAGGTCTGCTAATGATACGCTTCAGGGTGTAAGCAGTGTTGCTTCCTTCATTACTACTTATGAACAGTTTCAATTAAATCGAGACTCCCATTTCTATCTGTAGTGTGATTTTTGTTTCAAAAGGCCATTTTCAGCCTTTTACTGCCAAATATGTGAAAATGAACTGACAAATATTACAGTTTATTTCATTGCAAGAAGTGAATTCACTTTATAACGTAGCTTGTATTTTTAAACAGCGATCGTATAGTTTTAAGTTGAGTACTTCGCTTTATTTGAAAAGAAATAAAGACTGTTAAAACTTCATGTTTCATTTCTGTAATCAGACAATCCAAAAGTTCGCTGAATCAGTATAACGGACGTTTCCTAGAGACAGCGCAAAGCCCTACCTTCAACAGTCTAAACTACATATCTACACAGATCCGTCTCATAACTACTAGTAACTGAAATGATCAGATCCGGACTATATATATATATATATATATATATATATATATATATATATATATATATATATATATATATGTGTGTGTGTGTGTGTGTGTGTGTGTGTGTGTGTGTGTGTGTGTGTTTGTGTTTTGAGCAATTCTCACATTTCTCGGTAAACGCTTGTTTGTACCAAACGTTCATCATAATTTGTATTATTTAATGTCTTGCCACTCACTGAAGGTATCGCGCAATATTTCAGAACACCTACAAAAGTTACAAAGTACTAAATGAATGCTTTTGCCGTAAGGTCTACGTAAGTTATACGATCTGTAAAATGTACCCAAAGGATTTTCTTTTGAAACATTACATAACGGGTCTGTGTAAATCATAGTTTCCAAAATTTCATCCATTTATACTTTTAAAGGCAATTATCTTCAAATTACTAATTATTAGTGCAGCAGTCGTCAGGTCCCAATTAACATTACATAATATACATGTGGTTCAAATGCAATCACGTTTTGATAGTCATCAAATACTTTCAATTATAAAGAATGGTTTTGCATAGAGTTTGACATCAACAATAGTTTTGAATAAGATCTAACAATGTATATTAGGTGCTTTATAGTGCATCGTTGCATTTCATTCACTAGTCTATTTTTAGTTGCTTCAATTTTAAACTTTGGTGCAGAAATTTGGGAATCTCATAATGCCACAGCTATTGAACTAATACATACAAAATGTTTATGTTATGTTGTAAGGGTGAGCAGAATCAACAAATTTGTCTGCCTTTTATGGGGAAGTGTGAAGATTCCCCTTGCGATGTTCTGGAAAACAATTATGATTAAATACTGGATAAAAATACTTCACTAAAACAACTCTTCCCTAGAAAAAAAGATATTCGCAATGTTAAAGAATGATTTCGAGGCAAAAGTAAATTATAACGAACACAACTGGACATACCAAATGAAAAATATTCTGCAGCAACATGGTCTAGAGTATATATGGAATAAACAATTCGACAACGAAATACCTTTTTATACAATAAAACAGAGAATATTTGACATGCAACTTCAAAAATGGTACTCAGATATCAACAACCCAAGTCGCCTGCAAACGCCTTTTTAAACATAACTTTGAGTTGAAAAATAAATAAAATTAAGTATGGCAGAAAAATATACGTAAAACGGCACTTACACGCTTCAGAACATTTTCTCATAATCTAGCTATCGAAACTGGAAATTACGAAAATATTTCAAGTGATCAATAAATTTGTAAATCATGTAATATGAATGTCATGGAAGACGAATATCAGTTTTGCTTGTTTAGCCAAAATATCGAGAATTAAGAATTAAATATTTCAAACCATACTTTTATCACTGACCAACAATACATAAAATAGGAAATCTTCATCTGCTACATCAAAAACAATAATTAATAACTTAACTAAATATATCATCTATGCCGGTAAAATCCGACTGTCGTAGCCCTTGGCAAACTGGGCAAAATCAATTAGTTTCCTATTTTGTGAGATTAAAAATAAATAAATAACAATTATCATTAATTCATTAAATTACTTTAGCTTCAAAAAAGCTAAATTAGGTAAAGTGGCTCATATTATTTAATATACACCGAAAATCTATCTCCTCTAAAGCAAGTACACTTATATAAACATTCCACAATACATACCTTTTATCTTTAGGTCTGAAACCCACTATGCAGAAAATATTACACGCAGAATAGTAATGCCAGACTGAAAAACTTCATTGACTAGATTCCATATGAATGAACGTGTATAGTTAGACTAAACAAACATCTTTAAATCAACAGGCCATAATGAGCAACTTGAAGCCATGGGTATAGATAATATTTCCTATGCAATGTAGTAAATTGTCCAATATACTGAATTGTTTCGCTGCCTGCTCATTTATAATTGGGCTATTCTTTTATTGTTATTTTCATTTTTATTTGCTGGGTCATTTGCTCGTTTATATATTTGTTTGTGATTTACGGTAAATAGCTATAAACCTAGTTAATTAGTCAGATAGTCAGTAAGTCAGTCTGGTGAGTAGGCAGGCAGCAGTCAGCAGTCTGCCATCTAGCCAGCCAGTCAGTCAGTTAGGCAGGATGTTTAATCAGTCTGGTAAGTAGGCAGGCAGACAGCCAGCCAGTCCACTATCTAGTCAGTAAGTCAGCCAGTCTATTCAGTCTGGTAGGTAGGCAGGCAGTCATTCATTCAGCCATTTATTTAGTTAGTCAGTCAGACAGTCAGTCAGTTGGTCTGTTCTTTAAAAATATAACAATGTTAATTTCGCCTAACTTAGCGCTTAGCACTGTGGGCAAAAACTTTATCCGACGACATTGTAGGGTATTTTCTTTGTCCATAACGGAGAGGGACTGGCATTTCATGCGGCTTATCGGAGGAGACAATTCGCATGAGATGTCGAAAATATTTTCTTGTGGATGTTGAGGGATGTCAGCGATTGGTCGTCTGCTGGATTTGCTCAAAGGGTAGATCATAACTATGTTACAACTTTAAATGCAAAATTAATAAAAATGTTTTGTTTCTTTTTTTCATAATGACACGGTGAAAGGATGCAGTATTTGTACTGGTGAAAAATAGCATGGCCATGTTATTTTCACTCCTGCTTTCGGATTACTTTTGTAGCCTTCACTGTTTCCCTAGCAAATGTCAATCCCACTTCGGGTTTTAACTTCTCTAACCTCTGTTTCTGAACAAAACTCTCAAGTATCGGTAGCATTTTCTTAGTTAGCATGTAAAGAACATTTGCGCAATAACATTATTATAATTTAACGAAATTTGTTTTCTCTCCAGAGCTTCACATGAAAGGAAAATTTTAGTCTTTTTCAATGAATACCATAAAAGAGTATCTCGTGTAGTGGAAACAGTTAATGTTTCACTCGTGTTTCGCCCACATGAAAATACTGATGTTTTTATTGCATTCAATTAAACATATTTATGGTATTTACAACAAAAGAGTAATTATCCTCTTTTTATCAGAGGCCGTAAGTCAATTCAGCATGCATTTATTTGCCTGCTGTGAAAATAAAACTGTGAAAAATTATCGCTTATGACATGACACAAATCATTTCAGAGTACACGTATTTGCGGTTTTAGAACTGATCTTTTTATTATAGACATTTACCAGACGCTATAAATCATTTTAGGTACGTGCATTTGCCAGTTGTTTAAATTAAATTGTCCAATATTATATTTTATCAGAGGTCACAAATCTTTTCAGAGAAC
This sequence comes from Anodontia alba, assembly GCA_964016985.1. Classification (NCBI taxonomy): domain Eukaryota; kingdom Metazoa; phylum Mollusca; class Bivalvia; order Lucinida; family Lucinidae; genus Anodontia; species Anodontia alba. The sequence continues at coordinate 15,039,454 of OZ024833.1, read as the reverse complement.
ACGTATTTGTCTCTGAGGGAATTTAACGTGTAAACTATTTATGTTTATCAGGGGCTACAAATCATTTCCGAGTATACACGGCTGTAAAAACACAACTGTCAAATATTAACGTTTACCCCAGGCCACAAGTCATTTAAAGTGCACGTATTTGCCTGTTTTGGCATTGAACATGTCAAATATTAACCTTTACCCGAGGTCATAAAACATCACGAAAACATGCCTTTATAATTTTGACCCCCTCAAACCCCACTTTTATATAGTAAAACTGGGGTTTACAGGGGTATACATTAATGTTCTCATTTCTGCTCAAAAACATAGATTGTGGGTACTCGTTAGAACCGCCTCGTCGAGGCGGTTTTAACGAGTGCCTACAATCTATGTTTTGAGCAGAAACATGAAAAAAAATCAGAGTTTTTCATCTGAAAATTTTCGGTTTTTGGAGGTGAAATTTTCTATATATTTGAATAGACGTGTTTTCGTAATGACATTTTAGAGTGTACGTATTTGCCGATTTTGGAATTTAATTTGTCTGACAATAACGGTTATCAGAGACCACAAGTCATTTCATGGTATACGTATATGCAGGTTGTGGAAATTGAACTTGTCAAATATTGACGTGTGTCTGAGGCCACAAGTCATTACAGAATATCCGTATTTGCCGCTTGTGAAAAGAAATGTCAGCTACTAACGTATACCAGAGGCCAATAATCACTTCAGAGTACAAGTACGTGCCGGTTGTGGAAATGAAACTGTCAAATATTAACGTTTATCAGATAACACAAGACATTAAAGAGTACATGCTTATGTAATTTGTTGATTTCATCTGGTCAAACAACCCCAGTTCTAGAGGCTACAAACCATGTGAGAGTGCACGCATATGCCGGCTATGGCGCTGACTTTATCAGTTTTTATAGTTTATCAGAGAGAAAAATAATTTCAAGGAGCACGTATATGTACATTTTTTTTAATTTAACTTAATAATAACAATTATAATATAAACAATTATCAGAGCCCTAGAATTATTTTAAAGTGCGCGTCCAGGTAGTTTGTGAACATGACCCTGTCTTCAGTGGGCATCAACTTCATATATTTATAAAGTAAACAAAGTGAACTCAGGAACTGACACAATCAGTTCCACAACACACCTAAAAGATCAAAGCCATGAGTATTTGTCTTTGTTTATCGAAATGATTAGTTTGATATTTATGTTTTTGCTTGTTGCATTGACTGAGTTTTGGGAGCCTGTATTCGAACCAAATTAGTATTTCTGTATTAAGAGTAGCATCAGAATTCAGGGTGAAGTTGGCCGGCTGTTAAAGTGCTTAACCCTCCCCCCCCCCGCCCTCCTTCAACCACCATACCCCACCCTCATTCCCCTCCCCCACCCCGTTTATGCTGCTAACCGTTCTATGACGGGGGTCTCGATGTTACTGTTATCGTTTATTGTTTTGTGGTTTATTTTACGAGGCGATTTGTTTTAAGTCTTGCCTTGCTGTATTTTGTGTTGTCTAGTCCTTTTAGCATTGCGATTACCTCGCATGGGAAAGTGAAAACTAATCTTAGTGCTTTTTGTTTGTTTGTTCGATTTGCGCTTGTTTGGTTCTGTCTGTTTCCTCTTCCTCTTGGTGTCCTGGAAGGGCTGCGGCTTGTGATTGTGGCAACCCCAGGACTATTCTCTTACTTGTGTGTGTGTGTGTGTGTGTGTGTGTGTGTGTGTGTGTGTGTGTTATTCAGCTTGTTTTCAGTTGGCATCAACTTAATATATTTATATAATAAATAAGTGATCTCAGTAACTGGAACTGACACAATCGGTTCCACAACACACCCACAGCACCAAAGGCAATAACAGACAAATACGTTTAAGCAACCACAAGATGAAGAGCTGGCAAGCAGCGTTGGCAACTCCCCTCAAACAAGTGGTAACTGTTACACTACCAACTGAATATATCATAAACCTACAGGTGTACAATTACTATATTTTATATGATTGTATTAATGGTATAACGTCTTACCCATTTACCACTACTGGACGTTTCAAGTTTATCGTTACTAAATTACACATACTTGTATAACATGTATAACGTCTTACCTATTTAACACCGCAGGGTGTCTCAAGTGTATCGTTACTGTATCAAATATATTTGTATTACATGTACAACGTCTTACCCATTTAAACCACTGGATGTCAGGTGTATCATTACTTTATTCCATATACTTGTATTACATGTATAACACCTTTCCAATTTACTACCTCTGGATGTTTCAGGTGTATCATTACTATATTAGATATATTTATAGTACATGTACAACGTCTTACCAATTTACCACCATTGCATGCCTCAGGTGTATCAATACTGTGTTACATATATTTGTATTACATTTATAACGTCTAACCCATTTACCACCACTGCATGTCTTAGGTGAATCGTCACTGTATAACATACACTTGTATTACATAACAATGTTCTTACCCATTTACCACTACTGGACACATCAGATGTATCATTACTGTATTCAAGAATGTATCGATGAAAACTGTCAAAGCTATAAATTGTCAAGGTAGATTCCACATTGAAAACCTGGATGCCTTCTACCGTTGTTGGCAGTAGTAAATCAACCTGACAAAAGGCATAGATAAGACCTTGAAAGCAATGAATACCGAACCGTAGCAAGTATAATAAAATGAGCTACAAGGTCAGGAAACGTGCTTTCGGACATGAACGCCAAGCGAAGAGTTAGTTCAGCCTGCGCATTCATGCAATCTGATCAGATTCTTTTACTTGGTGCTTTTTAGATTTCTACATGCGGACAAACAAAGCTTCTGATCAGACTACGCCAATGCTCAGGCCAAATTGAAAAGTAAATAAGTGATCTCAGGAGCTGATATAATTAGTTCCACATTAAGTTCTAAACATCAAAGGGAAAGAACGACAAGCAGAGTTGCAACCATTTTCCAAACAGGTAGCGACTCTGTTTATCAAACTTTATTTAATATATCTTAAAGACACAATTTGGATTCCAAAAGACATTAATGACTCTTGGCAGATTAAGATAAGAAAATCTTTGTTGCTTAGCCCACCCTTACAGGTAGGGGTCTGATAAAGGGTAATTAGATTAAGTATCAGCAAAGATTATGAAGACAGGGAAACAGATAAGGTGGGTAATTTTGTGATAATTTGATAGTGTTTCTGTTTATATAGTAAAATATATCCGGTTGTTATTTATAAGAAGTGCCTCTTCAAGACAATTCTAATGAATATCACAACATGTTTTATAAAGAAATACAGATACATATGCTTTTATGCTAATTTATCATCAAATGCCTCTGTATCTGCTTCTTTGGATCAAACAGAGAAAACTGTTAAGATAGATAGTATTTTACTTATTTATTCATTAAATTGATAAAGAAATCCTTTTTTGGCATAAAATACACATTCGTAATTGTCTAAGATCTTTCTGACATATTCATAATGTGTACAGTTGTGTTACTGAAGTTACAATATTTAAGTTTGAGACCTCTGTGGAATAATTGTGACGAGTGCTTATTTCCTTTAGAAAATTGATAAACAAAATAAATACTTTCTATTTTGTATTTCGATTTCTTTTTATTTGTACATTTTTCACAGTGCAAGAAAAAACAACTGTATTTTGGGAAAAACTTTCAAAAAATGATTAAATAAGTAAATTAAGAGATACAATACAAATCAACAAATTAAATGCAAATGCAAACGAATTCATGTTGTTCTAACGTAACATATTGAGTACTTCTCATTTATATGAATTACCCCTTATAGGACCCTACCTAGGGAGACCTAACATCCTTATAATTAATTCGTAATCACTTTGTAGTTGCGGTCATGGTACCTAAACCATAATCCAAACTCATAAATCCGTAAACGAATGACGAATCAGAATGTTCAGACCAACAGACATGGACCCCAGAATAAAGGGTGTAATTAGATAAGATAAGCCTTTGATGTGCGCCTGTTTTTATGACGGCATATTGGGGCTAATCATGAAAGTGTGCTCTAGCCAAAGAAGGAAAAAATATGTCTTTAACTTATATTATTGTTAAATGAAAACATTTGTAAGTGAACCACTACAGAATGTTTAACAAAAAGTACACTTGAACAATATAAGTACCACCTTGGAACACCTTGAGTCTTCGTTAGGCACAGGTATCTGAATATACGTTTCTTCCCGTTTTGGGGTTATATTCAGATTCAAAGTAGTCAATTTTTTAGGATAAGGGATCCTTTCAGAGACAGCATTTTGTTAAAGTTGTTTTGCTCCCCAACCTTCCCCCACCCCCCGCACCTCCAATCCCCCACCACCCCGCCACCCCTTCTTAAAAGATGTCTGCTCTAAAAAGAAAGAATGTGTTCTTGTTCCTATAGGGTAGACGTAATTGCAAAATTTGCCTTATGTTCAGTAAATTATTAAAGTTGTCTCAATTCCCTTGTAATCAAAGCACTTACAGCACTAGTAGGTCGATTGTCTCTGATTTAAGACTGGGAAAATGGTCCTGAAGAGGGACTCAAGTCTATTTTATTTAACCCTTAACTTCCCGTCAATAAAGCGAACAGTGCAAGCGCAGATCAGAATTTATTCCTGTATTGTTTAACGTTTATATCAGTCACTGATGAGGACTAATTACCCGAAACTAGCTGGCACAGTCAACATGGACATTTCAGGAATTTTCAGTTCATAGTAAAGTTAACTCAAAAAATATATAAGGAAAAAACTAAGAAAAGCTACTTGACGTGGGCAACGCCAAGCGGAAATATATCTTCGAGCATGCGCAAAATTCAGATTCATCCCATGCATGAGCACACCCATATCCAGGTATTAGTTCTCCATTGATACATTCTCTAGTGTCTAATAAATCTGGTAGCGGACAGCAATGGCCCTTGATCAGACTTCCTGTGAAAAATATTTTAAAGTGCCTGTTGTCTACTGTAATGCTATTGCATAACGTTTCAAGAGCAACAGACACATGGATCGGATCGGCCAAACAGTGGTGATAAGAAGTCTCCGCCTTTTTTTAATTCACCTGTTTCTGCTATTATGTCAACAATTAAAACAGAAATATGGTAACATAAAGATAAATATGGTACTCTGTAACACACGAGCGCCAAGTCACCGTTCCTCATACCGTATTCACCCTAAGTATTGCGGCAACTTCTAACCGTACATGTAATTTTTTGTAAGTTACGAGAACAGCTAAGAAGTGTAAACAGTATATGCGAGTAAAAGTATGAGTTCTCCGGAGTATCTTGGCCTTGCATTAACCAGTGGTTTGCTTTGGCATTCATACAGTTAAGTAATTAGAGTGCCAACACAATCTCTAACTAAGGCACAATCCACAAACGTAATATCAGTTGGATGCGCCGTCCGACTAGAGACCAGGAGGCCGCGGGTTCAACCCCCGCCGAAGTCGGCAACATTCTTTCGTGGAGATTGATTATGAAATATTTTCTACGGTCATTCTCTCCCTTCCGCTGATTCAAGAAGGGCAGTTATCAGTTTCTGGCGAAAGAATGTGCACAATACTGGTTAACCGCTTAGAGGACTAAGCCTGCCCAGTAAACATGTGGTTAGGTAAACTGACCGCGCTCGACATGACCCCATTGGGTTGACTGGGCCGTAAAACCTCAACACAAACAAAATAATGTAGATAGCCGTCCTGTACTAAAATATATACCTGTTATGTTCGCCCGCGCTTTAGATATTCAGATACAACATGACGTATTTGTACATGTGAAAGCCAATATGTCCTCAAAAGTAAACAGACAGACACCATTCCTGTTAAAGCGATAGAACTAAAATCTGTAGAATACAACTGAATTGAATAAGTTTTCTAAACGTTACAAGAATAACATAAGAAACACATGCTCTGCCAGATGTTTAAAATGACTAATGGCTATGCACAAATTTATCCAGTGTAATCTTTAATACCACAATGAGTTCAACAGCAGTTTAGGTATTCTTTTAGCAACTCAAACAATTAGGACGTACCACATACATAACTGTCTCTTACTGTAGTTCTTTTCTGCCGACACAAGGGAGTGTAATTCCTTGGATGAAAATACAGTAGACCGTGCAACACTCGCAGGATATAAAAGAAAACTCAACGCATTTGAAAATCATCCACCATTATAGTTTGACAATGTGCAAACATCACAAAACGCACAATTTCTCCGTGCCCAGTTAAGATTTGACTATAGCTCCTTAAATCAGCTAAATATGTAAGCTTTGTGAATAATTTATGTTGCTTTTGTGGTAAGATAGAATCTGTCATTTTTTATTATTTTTATGCCCTAGATACAATAAGAACCGACTATTTCAGTCCCTTAGAACTGTAGCAAACAACAATTTAATATTTTTAAGCAGGTGCAGCTGTATATATTGAAGGATTAAAGCGACGTGGTTATTTTTTTAAGCACGTTGCTATCCATCAGCAGCAACAACAAAAACAAAGAACAACACTGATAATAATAATAATAATAATACATCAATAAAAATAACACTCGTAGACTAAAGTGGTGGCGGCCCTGTGTGTTTGGCTTATGCTATCGTAAGCTAGCTATGTACGACCTGAACATTTAATGAAGACGACCTCTCCCTCTCTCTCAATAAAAGAAATTAGTGGGGCCGCACCATGCGAAAACATGTCTTCGAGCATATGCGTACAACAACGGCTCAGTTCAAGCTGTCCAAACGCGCAGTCTGATCAGGGCATTTACTGTCCGCTTACGGAATTATTGGACACTATAGAATGTATCAATGGAGAGCAAATGCCCGGATGAGACTTTGCACGTGTTGGGGATGAATCTGAATATAAACATTTTATGCATGGTCAAAGACACTTATTATTTACCGGTTTAACACTGTCAATTTAGCGATATAGATAACGGCTGTATATGTCATTAATAAATTAGGTAAACCAATGGCTTCAGTTCAGAGTTTTCCTTTATATATGAATATGCTGTGTTGATGATATAGTATTTCGATGAATGAATAAATATTGTTTAAACTAAAACGCTTTATGTGAACCTGAATAAAAGATGTGATGCTGTCATATCTTAGAGGGCACCATCCGACGTCACCAGGCCGCCCTGCTCTACCAGGAAAATTGGGCTCTTCTGAAGGACTCCAAATCTGGAAATCTTCTATGAAGCCATTTCTCATCCCCAAAGATTGACCACATGTCGCTGTTGAACCTAGGAAAATAACAAGCAGTTCGTTCTACTGATATTTTACTCTAATAGTTTAGTTCAAAACAATATATCATAAATAGAAATATCACAAAGAGCATTTGTTCTGACCAGAACAAAAATGCTTTTACTCTTACAGTAAAAAATATAAGGCATACCTTAGAGCTATTCCTGGCCGTAAAGTATTTTATCCATCGTACGAAGAAAATTTGACCGGAGAAACAGTATTTCCAGCAAGAATGCATGTGCCCTTAGCGAAGTCCCAGATCAGCCTGCGCATCCTCTCAGACTAATGCGAAGTCAAGGGCGAAACGTTTTTAAGAGACTGCAAATAGTTTCATCAGCATGCGTACTTGAGTCTTCGTAAGCTTCACATGAATTCTTGAAACTGCTGTGCTCCGACTATCGATTTGAAAAGAGGGCAGAGACCACTTCATTACGAAAACACGTCTATTCAAATATATTGAGGTGGTCGGGTGGTGCGAAGGTGTCATGTATCTTATGTCACCGGGGCGTCCAGCTGATATTGGCTTACAGTTGGGCAAGACCTGCTATCTTTGTAGCAGGTAAGGGTAGGGAGGTGATGTTTTTATTTCTTCTGTTTCTTCACTTTCATTCCTGTTCCTCTTTCTTTCCTGTCCCTCTCTTTCATCTCTTCTGCTATCTCGTCTGTCTCTTTTCTCCCTTTCTCTGGGAGACAACACAAAATGACCCATAAGGGTTGACGTGTCGTTAAACCCCAACACAATCCATCTATTCAAATATACTGAACATTTTATCCACCAAAAAATGAAATATTTTAGATAAAAAATCGGATATTTTTCTTACTTCTGGTCAAAACATAGATTGTGGGTACTCGTTAGAACCGCCTCGGTGAGGCGGTTCTAACGTGTACCCACAATCTATGTTTTTGGGCAGAAATAAGAAAAATAATGTATACCCCAGTAAACTCCAGTTTTACTATATAAAAGTGGGGTTTAAGGGGGTCAATATTATATAGGCAGGTTTTCGTGATGTAGAGTATGCTTTCTTTGATGTGTAAAATACTCTTACATTCTAGCAAGGGTATCAGCAATTTATAAATGTTCTATGACTACTCCACCCTTGACCCATCTCCGTACATTGGTTCTACATTTATATATTTGCTTGGTCTGCGTAGCACTTTCCACGCTGAACAGAGGATCAACATTATGAATCCTATAAAGGATTTACTATTGTACGCATTGACTATTATAGGGTAATTGCACTAATATTGGTAAATGTTGTCCCGAGTTGGGCTATCGAAGGACTCGAGCTTGCGAGTGTCCGTAGATATCCCATCGAGGGAAAATATTCACCTATTTAGTGTAATAACCCTTTTATAATATAGCTATGAATAAATTCCGTTTCCCTTTGTTTCTAACATTTAAAACGCTTTTTTAATAAGAAAAATGTGAATTCTACCAATATGCGTGACGAGGTTTGGCGCGACGTCACTGCATTACGACGCCATCAAAAGCAACGTAATGCAACGTACTATAAGAAGGCATCCGAGTAAGTGTGCAAACTCGAGTAAATCGTGTGATATCGGCACGCTAGCCCCTCGGCTTTTATCGCACATTTTTATCGCTTAATATTTATAGCCATATAAATAGATAAAATATTTTTTAAATTTAAGAGTAGCCCATCTATCTGTATTGCAGCTTCTCTTCAAAGTAACCCATGTTTATTTATCTATGAGTCGGAACGTGAGAAAACGTACCTTTGCACATGTTGGCTCAACGTGGATTCAGATCAGCCTGTACATTCGCGCAGTCTGATCAGTTCTATTTTGCCCACATGAAGAGATTTTGCGTCCTTACTAATCCAAAATTCGGCCTTTGACAATTCCGACTAGATTATGCAAATGCGCAGGCTCATCTGGATCTTCGCAGAGTACGTTTTCTGCACATATTCGGAGTACGTTTAAGGCTTGTAAAGTTCACGACTTGACCTTATGTCTGTTGAACTCAACATTAAGGCCTCGCTGACATTCATTTTGATAACTACAAATGAAAGAAGTGGATTGGGTATGGAAATGTGAGAAAGGCCTGTTTACGGAAAAAAGTATACTTATTCTGTTCACTGCAGTGTAACTAACTATGAAATGTTTATTGATAAAAAAAGAAAAGAAAAAGAAAAAAATGTTTGCATGCAAAATAATGCATATTTTTCAAATGTAAAAAGTACAACAAACGGCATACCATTATTCATTTTCATTATAAAGCTAGTTTTTTATGAATAAATTAAATATGGGACAATACAATACATTAAAAGAAGTTTGTGAGCTGAGAAGCCAGTGTTTATAAAAATCTTTTTTTGGATGTAACATTTGCGAAAAACAAAGTGATAAACCCATGTCCAGAAATATTGATATCGTGAGTAATAAACAGACAATTAGTAAATTAGTACCGGATTTACACAATGTTATTTCAGTATGGCGGCTCAATATTGTAATCACACACACACATTACGGAAACATGCCTATAAATATATTGAAATTTTTACAACCATAAAAGGAAAATTTTTTGATGAACATTTCAGATATTTTTCATATTTCTGTTCAAAACATAGATTGCGAGGCGGTTCTAACGAGTAGCCACAATCTATGTTTTTGAGCAGAAATAAGAAAATTAATGTATACCCCTGTAAACCCCAGTTTTACTATATAAAAATTGGGTTTAAGGGGGTCAAAATTATATAGGTATGTTTTCGTAATGAAAATGCGCAGCTCTTGATAAGGCTCTTTTTCAAACCCAAAAGAATCTATGTCATTTTTTTTATTTATCAATGAAAACGTATATATTGGGTACTCGTAGGAAGTGCCTCAGTGAAGCACTACTAATGAGTACCAACAACATACTTTTTTGATGAGAAATTAAAAAAACTATTAACTGAAACCTACTCTTATCTAGAGCTATCAGAATGGATACAATTTTCACTTTTACTTTTTCAGGGTGCTTCAGGTATGTCTCTAACCAAAAAAGGTAAGAGAAAAGTACAGGGTGTGCCACAATCACAAGCCGCAGCCCATCCCAGACACGAAGAGGAAGCGAACATAGACAGAACCAAAGGAGTGCAAATCGAAGAAACGTCCCAAAGCGAGGTAACTGAAATGCTAAAAGAACTGAAAAATACAATAACAAAATAAGCCGACAAAAAAACAAAGCACATCATAGAATAAACCACAAAGCCACAAAGAGTAAGACTAACACCGGAACCACCGCCTAAGAACGGTCAATAGAATAAACCACCGGGGTTTAAAAAAAATAGAATACGGCCAGCCAACCACCTTGAGTCCCGATGTTACTCTTAATACAGAAAAAAAAACATCAACATTAAGTTCACATAAAGGCTCAAGCCCAAGTTTTTTAATGGCATCAGACTGTAAAGAAACTGTTCCGAGAACATATTACGCAAGCCTTACAGTTACTATATACAGAACTATAGATTAGGGAGTAAATGGTATTTCAGCATTGTTTTTTTTTTTGAAAATGAGTTTTAAAATTGAAGATGAGGGGGTGAAAGTACTCAATGAATTTTTGGGCTAAAATTCAGCATTAAATCAAATGGAGAGGGTAGAAACTTTTATTGATCTTTAAAACATCTTTTAACATAAAGCAATTTCCTTCACACTGATTCTTTTGTGAGCAGTAGCAGTACACTAGACCAGAAAGGGTTTAAATAACCCTCAGCTCACTGACAGACGTATGCAGTTTATGTTATTTTGCTACTTTTTTTTTTTTGTTTGTTTGTTGTTGTTGTTTTTTTTTCACAGAGAATAAAGCTAAGTAAAATGGAATGCCAAGCTTTATTTTCGTTCAAACAATATATATACTTCTTTACAAAATGCGTGTTTTTGTTGCTGTTTTATTTTTAATCTTATTTTATTAGTTAATAAAAAAAAAGCAATTAATGAATATGATATACATTAACTGAAGTGTAAACATTCCCATAAGAAAACATGACGCAACAATAAACTTATGAAAATCTCTACTAATCCTTTATTTGTAAAAACAGTTTTCCCTATATAAAGTGGCCCGTAGTATTTCTGTCTGTATGAACAGTCACAGTCTTATTTTATACTGTAAGAATTCAAGGTGTAAGTTCTGTCCTACATAATCTGATTTATTGTCCTCTTTTTCTGTTTTTTTTTTCCATTTCTCCATAAAAAACAATGTGATGTTGGTTCTCATCGGAATCACATTCTCGATGATTTTAATGAGATCAGCCAATTTTTGCATTTCAGAAGAAATAAAAAAAATGAGCCTTTGCAAGTTTTTGTAACACAAGCTCAGGAACTGTAGATAAAATGGCTATTCAGATTTCTATTTATTTATTTTTTTTTTTTTTTTTTTTTTTTTTTTTTGCGACAACAGTGTAGGTACTCATTAAAAGTGCCTTGACAATGCACTTGTAATAAATACCTACAACATCAATTTTTGAGGAGAAAGCAGAAATAACAATACAATAGCTCCTGATAAAACGCACTTTTTGCAGTCTAAAAGTATTGATAGTTTTCTTTTTTTTTTTTTTTTCATGAAAATGTATGTTGCATTTTGCAGGTACACGTTTGAAGCGTCCCGATGAGATACTTCATTACTCAGTGAGGCGCTTCTAATGAGTACCATAAACATAGATTTTCATGGAGTAATATAAAAAAAATCTTCACCTGATACCCACTCTTATCAATACCATATTAATTACTGCCTAAAACCTGAACACACATGAGATCAAAGCGATCAAGAGCTCTCCTATGACCAGAGTAATAATTTGAACTATTCTTTCATAATTACCGTGGTATTCAAAGACACCGTATAAAATCCCAAATAAAATGGAATTGAATGTCCATTATTACGAAAACACGCCTATTCTAATATACTGAAAAATTTTACCTCCAAAAATGAAAATTTTCAGATAAAAAATTCTGATACCTTTTCATATTTCTGCTCAAAACATAGACTGTGGGTACTCGTTAGAACCGCCTCGATGAGGCGGTTCTAACGAGTATCCACAATCTATGGTTTTGAGCAGAAATAAGAAAAATAATGTATACCCTTGTAAACCCCAGTTTTATTATATAAAAGTGGGGTTAAAGGGGGTCAAAATTATATAGGCATGTTTTCGTGATGTGATTTAATTAGAAAAATATCCGCTGTTAAAGCACTATATAAGCCAGCTAAAGCCCATTAAAATGGTGGGATATTCCTTGAAAAAATAATTTAACACACTTCCACAGTTAAAATCATATATCTAGGCATAAAAATCATAGCCTTAGATACGAGATGAAGGCTTTTGTTTATATCTCCACAATACTATAAATGAGTATTCATTTGAACCACCTCACTAAAACTGGTTCTAATGACCTCATAAGTTTTTATGGAGAAACATGATATAAACAATAAACAAGGGGACAGGTTTATATATAATATCACTGATATCACTAACTTGACACTAAGTAGCTTGTAATTGTGTTCTCAGACATAAAATAAAAGATGTCCCCTAACCATGAATATTTAGCTTTTAACAGCTATGACTTTGAAAATAAGGTCAATGTTACCAAAATCTAATCAGTTATTTGGTATGTCCAATAATATATCCATGAACATTTGGAAATGATCCAAACACTGGTTTACAAGATATTCTGCAGACGAGAAAGTGTCACTCCAACGCTGATGTCAACAACCTTCAAACGCTCTTCACATCCACCGGCTCACCAACTAGATAACGTTTAGAACATTGACATTCTTAACACATTTTGTAGACATTTCTATCTGAGTCAGAATATGCGCTTAAAGTTTCACAGCCTGAATAATGCCTTGGTCCATATGTTAAGGCAACAGATACATATAAATTGTTCAAAACTGCAGATTAGAAGGAGTATTGTCCACAAACAAAATGATTTTTCTGCCCTGTCCACTAATACACATATCCACAGTCCTAACCTATTCACCGAACATTTCACTGTTCAGTAACATTTCTTATTGTTCCATTAAATTATTGGAAGGGGAGATTATTCCATCTTACTGAAATATTAAGGTCTGGCCTTCATCTCAAGTGTTCTGCACACTTTAAAACTCTGTTGAATAATATGGCCCGAAATACTGATCTTCCTTTGTTGGCATGATTTTTACAGGACTCAGTAACCAAGGTGTTAAGCTGTTAATGGCACTGATGCTATTTTCTGTCGCTTTCTTACCGGGTTATCATTGTTGTCACTGTAGTCCGGATACTCTGCCTTTCTTCTGTGGATGTCGTGAAAGTAGAAAGTAGGAAAAAATGTTCGAACAGTTCTGCATTTGATTTGAGCTCAAGCTGAGCCATTGTGATAAATCACCGTCCAGCCTCGTTGTCATCCATCTGTCCGTTCGTCCACAAATAAAAATAAATTATTCAAAGTTATTAAATTTATGCAGAATTCTGGTTGCCATGACAACCAAAAGTAAAAATATTCTACTCAGAAACCACTGGACCGATTTTAATATAATTTGGCAGAGATGTTCCATTTGCGATCTTCTACCAAAAACCCGACCGCATGGGGACAGGCTTAATTTCTCTATATACCTATATAGAAAACTTTTAAAATTTTCCTGTCAGAAACCACTAAAAAGATTTCAATATAACTCGGCTGAAATGTTTCCATGGTGATCCATTACCAAGATTGTTCAATAAAAAACATAAAGGATTGCCTTTGGAAACAAGGAACACACAAAATCACGAAAATAAGAAACTCGGATTGATTGAGACTCTTCATTTGCAACACTCTAGTTTGCGAGGATACATGCGCCCCAAGCGCCGGCTTAAGCGCTGTTCGATTTTCAGAATAAACAGGATGGGATCAATGATCCCAAAGGAAATTAAATATAACCTGCACTATGGTGATGCACGATGAGACTTTTTTACGGCCGCCACACGGCACAACAGAATCTACAATAGAGTAAAATAAAAGTCGAAAAGGAATGCCTTTGGAAACAAAAAACACGCAAAAATCACGAAAATCGGAGGCTTAATTTGATTGAGCTTCTTAATATACATCACAGTAGTTTCTGAAGCTGTATGCGCCCCCTAGTGCCGGCTTAAGCGATATTTAATTTTCTCAATCCAGTTTTAACAACAGAATCGACAAGACGGAAATTAGCCAACTGATTTCTGAAGAGACAGTGTATAACAATATTATGATTTTATGCATGTAAACAGCATAGGGACATGAGACGATAACCCTCGCAGAATAAAATCTTGATTGTAAACTTAACGCTTTTGCTACTTCAATCATCTATTGTAAGTTTTAAACACTTCAGCTATTGTCTTCTTTGTTGGTGTGTTCATTGCTCTTAAGGGCCATTCTTTATGCAATCTACTTATCTTTGCAAGAAAGCAAAGACTTGCCAAGCACTCATCTTCATTGAACAAGTAAGGAAATGATGGGAGAGGAGATTTTTCAATTGCATGTTGCCACTCCCACGTATGCTACACGTCCTATGTAAATCTCAACAGGATCTTCTTTTCCTGCTGGTGTGCAACATGGTCTTCTATCCCTGCCGTCTGCAACAGAGTCTTCTTTTCCTGCTTGTAAGCAAGACGATCTTCTTTGCCTACTGGTACTTCACAGGATGCGTTTTTCCTGCTGTTGATTCACAGGCTCTATTTTCCCTTCTGGTGCTTCACAAATGTCCTACTTAAAAACTTTTTACCATGACAACCAAACAAAACAAGCAACTTCAGAGATAAAGACATTTAAAAACAAGATAGTGGTTATGGTGGCTATCTTGGATTTTCAATCGGCACAGTCTTAGCTATTTCCAATCTAGAGTTCATCCTGTTTCTACAGTGTGTTTCAACTCAAATCGCCCAACAGTTCGGGAGAAGAAATCAACAACTGATTTTCAAGATGACGGCTATGGCGGCCATTTTTCATTTCCAATCGGCATGATTTTAGCTATTTTTTATCTACACGTGAACCTGCTGTTACATTGTAATTTTCAACTTCGCTTTGTGGGGTGCGAGAAGAAGTCAAGATTTTCAAGACTGCAACTGTTGTGACCATCTTGGATTTCCGATCGACGTGATTTTAGCTCATTTTGATCCAGAAGTTGTCCTGTTGCAACAGAGCAGTCTTTTTGATGTTTATTCTGAAGGGTCGCAATGTGGTTCTGATCTGTCAAGCTGGTAAAGGAAATTCATTTCTGTTGTGAGATGTGCTAGTTACACTGAAATGTATAGAGAAAAGTCGGCGAACTGTTTCTATTTAATATGAAAAGTACGAATCACCTTTTGAGCGAAAACAAATATGTATTGGAAATTATTAATGTGTTAAACATACTTTTGCACAAATATTGTACATAACCATTCTACCATATTGTGACAAATTTATTGATAGGTGCCTTTTACTGTGCAGTAGTATACATTTGATTGGTATGTTGATATGTACTCACCTTTATACAATTACTGATAATCTGTTCTCACCTTTCTGCTTAATTGAAAACATTATTGTTTAGTATTGAGTTCAGCAGAAGACATCTGGCAGTGAAAGTGTAAACATGAGAGAAATTGTGTCATTACGAAAACATGCTTATTCTAATAATATTGAAATTTCACCACCAAAAACTGAAAAAAAATTAGGGTAAAATTCTGATATTTTTCTTATTTCTGCTCAAAAGCATAGACTGTGGGTACTCGTTAGAGCCGCCTCGCCGAGGCGGTTCTAACGAGTACCACAGTCTATGCTTTTGAGCGGCGAGGCGGTTCTAACGAGTACCCACAGTCTATGCTTTTGAGCAGAAATAAGAAAAATAAAGAAATAAGAAAAATAATGTATACCCTGTAAACCCCAGTTTTACTATATAAAAGTGGGGTTTAAGGGGGTCAAAATCATATAGGTATGTTTTCATGATGTGTAGATTTTTTTATATTTTCTCTCAAATATTATGTTCAAATGACATTTTCCAGAAATGGTAAATGCTTTGATGTGTAGTAATAGAGAAAAGAAGTTATCTCACTTTTGGATGTTGTATATTGGAGTATTGCATCTTCGCCTTTCCGTGAAGTACGTTCCTGATGGTTGTCTAGATTCCTGTGTGATGCTGGTTCTATGGTTGGTTTAGAAGTCGAACTGTTCCATTTAGAGGGAAATACTTTATTCATACATGATCATATATATATATATATATATATATATATATATATATATATATATATATATATATATATATTAGTTTACAGATTTTTAACGCTGCCAGGCAACTGAGTCACATAGAGGCAGCGATATAATATATATATATATATATATATATATATATATATATATATATATATATATATATATATATATATATATATATATATATATATAATAACCAACAATCAAATAACGTAATGACTGTTCAAAGTGAATCGTAAATCGTAGATACAGACGTTTCATCGTATATGAGTCTCAGAGAACTACGTATATTTATATATCTGTGTACTGACAAATGAATATATTCAAATTTTGTCATTGACAAATGCATGATTAACATTTATTCATGGACAAGAACTAAGTACGTTAATACTACAAGTTAAAAGTTATTGTGGTGAAGAGACTATTCATTATATTCCAAATAACAGGAATATGTGTCATGACGTTAACATACTATGAGTGCAGCATGTTCGCATTTGGAAATAATTGAATAGAAGATTTATTATTATGTTTTGAATAGTTGTAGACTTCTTTGTGTGTATACGCAAGTCTGCATCTAATCTTTCTAAATCTCTTCTTCTTCTCTCATCTGTCTGTATCTATCTGTACTATCTTCCTTTTGAACGTAGTTTTCCACTTTGATTCAACAACATATTTTCAGTAACTAGACATTTTTGGAGTTGTGTCTTTTATATTACCCACGCATATAAACAGGAGTCACTATTTTAGGGAGGATTTTATTCATAAGGTATTTAAAGTAAAGCAATATTGTTTGAATTGAGATTGTTTTCCCCTTCGTTTTCAGTCTGTTTCGCTCTTTTGTCTGTTTGTGGCTACTGTAGAACCATTCAAATGTCCTATCAACAAACGGCTAGGAGAGAAACTGAGATTTTACATAGGGCTGCAGGAGTGGTGGATTGCCCGTGTTTGGAATAGCAAGGCCTATTTGCTCTGAAATGAGGAGGTGACAGGCATATTCCACAAAGCATATTTACAGAGACATTTTCCTCAGTAATATCGATTTGGCGTTTTGGACAAGAAAAACAAAACACAAGATGGTGTTGAAGTGGTGCTCTACCAATATTTTATTATCCTACAGAAGATTCTGATGATAAAGCTTCAAATATTTTTAATCCGTAGACAACTGGGAAGAATTTTCATGTCACTGAATGCTGTCGTTGCAACAAACATTTCAAAGTAATTTTAAAAGCAGTTAACGCACATAAAAAGTCCAATTTAATTCAACATCTTCTGAATTTTTCACGGCACTGAAGCTTTATGGAAATGTTCATCCACCATACACAAATCCTTAGTTCCGCGTGTAAACATCAAAATAATACATGGCACGGCATCGTGATCATGTTTATTTCAGCATCTTACTAATTTTGCCTTAATAAAGCTGATGATTGTTATCCGCGATGTATAAATATCAATTAAGGTTATGATGCGACACTTACCGAAAGTATTTTCTTATTTTCTTGTAATTATTAATTTCAGGGCTGTTTTCCTCAACATACATGTAAATATTTATCGTGATAGTCTGACAACTATCTGTAGGATATGATTGCGATAAAACAAAGAAGTTCCGCGTTTTTGTTGTAAATTTAAAATTTAGCGATAAAAATAATCGGAATCTCATTGATTCTGTTTGATTTAGTTATATAAGAGGTAAATGCGTGATAATTTGCCTCGTAGTTTGAAAACGTTACGATATTTCGTCGGCCGGAAGGAGGCTTGAGTAGAAATACATCAAAACGTTTAGTGATAAGGCGCTTAGAAAAACAGAAGTGTGAGAAAAGTGAACAAAAAAAATCAACACACGTTTTTATTCTCACTGCTGCCTGAAACTGGAGGTACAAATTAAAGATCGAATCATATGAAACATCTACAATTACACCCAAAACAAAAGAAGATGCTTTTTTTGGATTAATCTTAAATTCAGTGGCAGGTCTGAGAAACGAGTTTACTAATGACGCATTTCAGCTTGAACGCTATCATGGCGACTGTGTTAAAAATAATGACTAGTTATTCCAACAAACCAAAACAAAAAAAAAAAAACAACAAAAAACACTGTTCCTAAGTGACACTTCTAAAGATATATAAAGAAACAACGATGCATAAATGCATAAATTTGTCCCCCGAAACGTGAAGAAATAACAAAAAGACGGTATGCTATATTCTGGTACTTTTTCTTCCCCTAGCACTTCCTTTCCGCGCTTGCAGTCAAAAGTAGATGAGTCAAACATAATCGCAAGTGGTGAGCATTTCCTTCATATAGGTTCTATATGAGGACGTACTGCAGAACTGAAGTACTCACTTCCATACTCCACTCAAAAATTTACAACGACAATGAAGGTCTGCGTGGCCTTAACGGATTAACACTATGGCATATTGGTATCGCCTTCTGATACAGTAGACTATCGTCATCTCGACTTTGCTTATCACGAATAACCGCTAATCTCAAAGTGAAAATCTGATGGCTGTTTGAACATGAAAATCTAACAACGTGTAACAAAATATTGTGGAAAAGAGGAGAAACTACTCGTTAGGAGCAATTTCTCCTATGTTCCACAATAAATTCCAATAAATCTCTAACTCCATGAGTCAAATTACATATTCATTTGTAAAATGTCTTTGTTCGACATTTTTCCTCAGTTCTGTAAATCTGATATGTACGGATATATTTCCGAAGTATTTCCGAGAGTCCCTTGGACTTCGTGATACAGAGTCGACTTTATATGATCCGGGGCATAGTATTTCCTACAATATTAGGTGCGCACCCAGCGAAGATCGAGATCCATGCTTATCAGAGTCTTCGCTGTCCGCCTGAAGAAGTTTTCGATCCTTAGTAACCCATAGACTCCCCTGTGAAGAATCTTATCAGAGCGCTTGGCTGCGCAGGCTCGTCTGAATCTTCTTTGAGGGCACATGCAATCTTATAGGAAATGCTGTTCTCCGGCTGCTATGTAAATCAAACAAGCAATCAGAAGTTGATCAATATATACGTACAGCATTCCAAATCAGTAATGAATAAAAATAATTAGTTAATTAATTAGTTAATTAATTAATTAATTATTTATAATTGATTAATGAATTAAATTAATCAATTAAATTGATGAATAAATACTCAGGAAATGACTTACCAATAGATCTTCATTATATACAAGTGCACAGTAAGAGGAACCCCGATATAACAAATAATCCTAACAAAGTTTTAAAACAAGAAAATCATACATTCAGATTTCTCAAATTTCAAAGAACGTTTTAATGTGCAGCCATTGCAAATGAGGCATTCATGTCGTATTAAAACTACTTAAGCCTGGGTCGGAAGAGATTTTCTGTTTTGACTGAGTTGGGAGCCTTTATGCGAACCGATTTTTTTATGTGTTTCTGTATTAAGAGTAGCATCGGGACCGAGGGTGAAGTTAGCTAGCTGTAAAAGTGTTTTAAACCTCCCCCCACCCTCCCCACCACCACCCCGGTAGTTTTTTTTTCATTGACCGTTCTAAGGCGGTGGTCCTGGTGTTGTTCTTACTCTTTGTAGCTCTTTCTGTTTTTTTCTGTATATGTTGTGATGCTAGCATTGTGGTCACCGTCTTCAACAGCTGCCCACTTTGCTTTCTGCTTTACTTGTTGTGATTAAGAGTGGCACCAGGACCCAGGGTGAAGTTGGCTAGCTGTAAAAGTGCTTTAAACCCTCCGGTGGTTTACTCAACTGACCGTTCTAAGGCGGTGGTCCCGGTGTTAGTCTTTCTCTTTGTTGCTTTGTGGTTTATTCTACGAGGCGATTTGTTGTATGTCTTTCCGTGTGTCATTTTGTTCTTGTGTTTTTCAGTCCTTTTAGTATTGCGATTACTTCGCTTGGGGAAGAGCGAGCTAATCTTAGTGCTTTTCGTACGTTTGTTCGATTTGTGCTTGTTTGGATTTGTCGGTTTCCTCTTCCTCTTGGGGTCTGGGATGGGCTGCGGTTTATTAACCGTTATAAAAGAATTGGCTAAGCCTGGATATTATGCGGCAGACTGCATGCCTAGTTGTCAACCCAATCACTGTTGATGGCTATGTTTCACTCTTTAATTGCACGACGGCGGTTCGAGCCTTAGACTCAATGACGGCCTCTTCGTAAAACTTTAACCAGTGGGTTGGGGCTTGACGATATGTCTTTGGCTTGGCCCGCCGTGGTTCAACTACTGGTTTTCATTTACTCTGGCATACAGTAGAATTAGCCATGAGTACTCGTCTTTATTTATTATAGTGATTAATTTGATTTTTATGTTTTCCCTTTGATGCATTGACTGAGTTGGGAGCCTTTATGCGATTTTTTATGTATTTATGTATTAAGAGTAGCATCGGGACCCAGGGTGAAGTTAGCTAGCTGTCCAAATGCGGCTTTAACCCCTCCCCCCTCCCCGGTGGTTTGCTCTACCGACCGTTCTAAGGCGGAGGTCCCGGTGTTAATCTTACTCCTTGTTGCTTTGTGGTTTATTCTACGAGGCGATTTGTTGTATGTCTTTCCGTATGTCATTTTGTTCTTCTGTTTTTCAGTCCTTTAAGTATTGCGATTACCTCGCTTGGGGAAGAGAGAGCTAATCTTAGTGCTTTTCGTACATTTGTTCGGTTTGTGCTTGTTTAGATTTGTCGGTTTCCTCTTCCTCTTAGGGTCTGGGAAGGGCTGCGGATTGTGATTGTGGCACTCCCTGGATTTTTCACTTACTTTTGTGTGATTGTGGTTTTCCTTGAACTTTTCTCTTACCTTTTTTGGTACTGGTGTGTAAATAGACAAAGAAGTGCTAATGCAGATATTGCTAATGATTTTTTTCCAGTTTTGCAGGAATAGTCTTTCAGCAGTAATTAAGTCATCGGATAAGGTTACATTGAAACCAAAAGGCGTAGCCAAACGACACTTGATTAACAACAGAACAAAACTGTATCAGAAATATAAACTTATGACGGTAAACATAATAGCTGTTGAAGAGCCAAAATAGAAATGAAGTTATCCATTTACAGTAACAATCATTAATCAAAGCCTCAGAGGAATATATGAGCAAAAAACATACTAGTGTAAGTTCACGGTAAATGCCACTATCACAAAGCAGGGTCTTTCCGAGGCACCTAAGGAAGGAGAGACATGAGAAACAAACAATGACATAACAAACAACGCAAATAAAACTGTAATCAAACGAGCAACACGAACAGTGATTGGAAAATAAAGCCTTGGAACCGTGGCAGTAAATTTACTGAGGTGGACGGGGTTGAAACCAATTTTACTCAAGCAAAACCTCACTCTTAATTCTGATGCAGCTTGAAATTACAAACAAATATTTGGTCATCATTGGGGTTCAATACCTTATCAGAGAAGCATTACAGAAGGAAAAAACACTAGGTTCCTGAATTAGTTTTTCTCCACCTAACTCCCTACTCCAATATTGCTTCAAATTACAAACGGATGCCGGCCCGCACAAGGTTCCCCTATACCGATCAAAATCATTAAAAAACGTATAATCATTAAGCTTGACAAAAACAAAGGTGTTCAAAGGTTTTCTGAAACCAGGGCACAAGAAAACCACAGACAGGTCCAGGATGACCATAGACATTGATAGACAAGCGCTAACCTTTTGAAACACATTGAGGAGTATGCCGTTATTTAGTCTATAGACCGACTTGGAGTCTTGCAATAAAAAGGGAGAAGGCGAAATTATCATCGGTAAATTTTTCAGAAAAAAAAATAATAATAAAAATTAAATAAATTAATAAATACAATAACAGCAATAACAATAAAACATTAACACTGACAATCAGATGACAAACATCTTAATCAGACTAAGGAGAAGCCGTCATTTAATCTGAGGACCAATACACCGTCGAACAATTAAACATGAAAACAAAGTAAAAAAAACTACATGTATAAACAAGCTAACAACATGCAGGCATTTTGCCGCAGATTATCTATAAAGTAATCTATGTTTTTATTGTGAAATACAAACTTTATTGAATGTTCCAAAAATATTTTTGTTCACAGTCTTCCTGAATTTCATTCGCATTAAATTTCAAATACGGACAGACTTTCTTGCAGACGTTTTTGTAACCAACGTTATCTTTGATCATCAATTCAGAATTAACAAGATTTACATAATTCACGAAATTACAAGAAACTTTGCTCCGCGGTTTACACACAGAATATCCACTTCTAAACCAAACTGACAGAATTAAATATTCAAATTATAACTAAATAAGTAATAATGCAATTGTTCAGAGAGAGAGAGAGAGAGAGAGAGAGAGAGAGAGAGAGAGAAAGAGAGAGAGAAAGAGAGATGGCCATGTGTTTGCACCCCAGCTCTTAAGCTTTTTCATGCAGCTTTTACTACATTTACTGAATTTACAAGTAAAATAATATACCCCTGTCTGAAAACAGTTGTATGGATAAGGATCCTGCTCGGTGTGCATCCATCATACTTCCTGGACTATGAGTTTCTATCAGAACAAGATAGCGCGCTGACAATACAATTCGCTCATTCAAACAATGCACGTCTATGTGATCATCTGTCACTTCCTTGTGTTGTAAACAATGCCATACCGAATCGTTCATCTGTTTCCATTTTCGATAGCTCCGCAATATAATTGGAAGCTTTAATTCTGTCGCCTGTCCATGGTCCCCTACAAATGTGTAATTTTAAGCAGTAATGTTTACTACCAGGTTTACTTTTGTCTCGCGTGATCATCGGTCATTGTCTTGTCTTGTATGCACAAGGAAGTGACTCTCTTCAACGGCCACTATTATAATAAACTTCAAAAAGATTGCCTTCGGAAACAAAATACAATCTACAGATAAGAAAATGGGAGTCTCGGTTTTATTGAGACTCTTCACAAGCGGTGATGAAGTTTGAAAACTGCTTACGCCCTCTCGCGTATACAAAAGCAGAACTCCATTTTCAAAGAGTCCACAACAGGCCAAATGATCCCAAAGGAAATGAAATATAATCTGCACTATGGTAAAGTACGGGAGACGTTCTACCGCCGCCACATAGCAGTAATATCAGCTGCAGTGTAGTTAAATAACCTTAAAACTAACTGTAGTAACTGTGAACTGTACACTGGCATAGCATTCTGGGAAATAAAAAAAAGGTGGCTTTAAAAGGAGTTTGAACAGCGGAACGTTAACCATTAACTGCAGCTGCTGTTATTCTAAATATTAACATACATACGACATTTTTCAAATTTTCTTTTTAACCCTTAAAGCCCTGCAGACCAAACCAGACATTTTATGCAAATGGTGTGGATCTACACTGTTTGACATTCTCTTTTAGTAATTTCACTGGCATCTCTACAGAAAAAAGTGGATGTATTAGAATAAAATATGGAAGAGCCCACATTAGAAACTCAGGGGTGGGGGTGAAATAGTTAGCTCTCGTGCCTGCGAATAAGCTATTTAAAAATCTTAATTCAGACACCTCTTAGTACCCTTTAATGTTGTGACTGTTCAATTTTGGACAACCGCTACTATAGTAATTTGCAGCATTTCCTTATATAATAATTTTTACTACTGTAATTTACTATTTTTTATCCAGGATTTGCTATCAGTCATTCTAAAACAATTGTGCTTGTAATATCTATGACTTGCTATCAGTCAATATAAAACAATTGTTCCTGCACTGGGTAGATCAATAAAGGCTACAAGGTCTAGAGTTTACACAGCCCACTTGTAACTGATAATCTAGCCGTACAGTCATAAGTATAATCGTGTTGCCATATTTTAAGACACCTATATCCATCATATTGGATGAAATGATCCGCAACGTAACAAACAATATAAGTGACGACACCCAAGAAATGACACGATACCAAATCTACAGCTCTCGGGACACCAAAACAGGAGAGATGTATAACATAATGACAAACGGAAACATCATTTATGGAACCACCGAATAACAAATAAAGAAAAACTGCTACAGAGGAGCCACCTTGGAACGGTCAGTAGAAAAACTACTTAGGAAACTAACCATGCGAAACGTCACCCTTTAAGTCAGGTTGCATCATTATGTAAAATAGTTAGACCAAACCAAGAAACGATACCAAGCCTTTAGATACAAGGAACAACCAAAAAAAAGAACAGAAATTGGAGACTCGGTTTTCTTAAATCTCTTTATATACGTCAGTAGTTTGCAAAAGCTGTGTCCGCACCGTCCCCTCCACACCCCCGCCCCCCTTATACTTATATCGGCTTAGGCAGTAACCTATTTTCAGTGTTTTTAACAAGACCGTAAGGCGTTCTGTCGAAAAAAAATAATATATATATATATATATATATATATATATATATATATATATATATATATATATATATATATATATATATATATATATATATATATATATAAGACAAAAAGTGAAATGCTTCTGTTAGTAGGTAGTTGTGGCCATGGTACTCAAGCCATAAATCAGTCTCATAAAATCGTAAACGAATGACAAATCAAAATGTTCAGACCAACAGGCATGGACCCATAATAAAGGGTGTAATCTGACGTCTGCGGATAGTAAGCATTACTTGGTAAGCCAGCTTCGCCCACCATGCCCACATGCCTGAACGAAGGAAATGTAGTAGAAGTGTATGTCCGGGAATTTGGAAGCCTACTTTGTCATTGTCAAAAACATCAGAAACAATTCTGGAAGCTGCCACATTGTAGGGACTGACTAGATCATGATGTCTCAAATCGCCAAAACACATGTTCCAAAAGCTTTTTTTTAGTCTTTGAAGGACAACTTTTGGAAGAAATTGACAGTCATTCGAATAAAATGAAGATTATTATTATTTTTATTATTATTATTATTCATTGTGTCAGTATAAATCGCATTATTTACAAAATGGAGGGGATATAAGCCCCTTAGCCTACAACTTTTGTATAACCACATTTCGGGTATGGCATGTCAGTTACCTATCATACCGATGAGCATTACATTTCTACTCGAATGACCGAGCACGTGAGCACGTGGGCATATATTGTTTATAAGGTAGCATGGGAATTTTAACTTTAGTGACAAACCGGTTTTTTGAGCATGGTGTCGATAAAACTTTCGGTATCGACTTGTGGAATGTTGTGACAATTTCGAAAACACTTACGTTATTGGAATAATAATTTGGCTAAGGAAGGTTTAGCGTTGGAGAGCAGTTGGCATGTACACAGTTGCAGACTGCAAATGTTATAAATACATCTCACTAGGTTGTCAGTCAACTATGGACACGTTATCGGAGGACCGTGGGAATGGTGGATTTTCAAGAGAAGTGGCGGTCCGAAGAATACTCGCCTTGTTGACGCCTAGTTTTCAAAAAAGTGTTATGCAACCAGAGAATTACATCTGCAGAACTTCAGCGATACCTGCGCCGAGTAAGATGGGTTAATGTCTCTACGCAAACTATCCGAAATCGCCGTTAATGTCTCTACGCAGACCATCCGAAATCGTCTTCACACGTGAGCTTACGGCACGGCATCCGCGTTGTACTGCCGTTGAAAGCTAGGCACCGTAGAGCACGTTTAACTTGGTGTAAACAACGCACACGTTGGAACATCAATCAGCGGTCTCATGTTATGTTCAGTAACGTACACCGGTTTTCCTTGGATTTTCGTATCGTTCGCAGAAACGTCTAGCGCCGTGCAAGCAAACTTTATAAATACTCTCCTAGAGTTGCTCATAACCGATATGGAGCAAAGTATGTTGATGTATGGGGTAGGCAAACAGACATGTACTGCTATGACAACGAGTTTGCTCCTTGCGTTATACCTTTTGCTCGACGCCAAGGCCGCTGATTCACCTTTCAGGATGAGAACGATTGGCCTCATTGGGCTCGGGTCGTCATGTAGTATCTTCAACGGCGGAATATTTGCACAATACCGTAACCGCCGATGAGCCCAAATTTGTCTCCTAGCAAACACGTATGGGATATTGTTGAAAACGTGAACGAAGACGAGATCCGCTTCAGTGATCCTTGGTGAGCTTGGTACAACATTTCAAGAAGAGTGGCGAAGAATCCCTCACGTCACGATTCATCGGCTAATTGGTAGTATGCGACGACGCTGCACTGCCTGTTGTGACAATCGAGACGGTCCAACACGTTATTCAGGGCTTGAGAAAATTGACGTAGACGCTTGTCTTGTGCCGTGTGGCGGCCGTAAAATGTATCTATGTACATCATCATAGTGCAGGTTATATTTTATTTTCTTTTTATGGTATAACTGAGCCCAGCCTGGTTATTTTATAAATCGAATACCGCTTAAGCTGGCGCTAGTGGGGGTGGGGTGCGGGGGGCGGGGTGGAGTGCGAATGCAGCCTCGCAAACTACAGTGTTGTGTAT
The DNA here is from genome assembly GCA_964016985.1 of Anodontia alba. NCBI lineage: Eukaryota > Metazoa > Mollusca > Bivalvia > Lucinida > Lucinidae > Anodontia > Anodontia alba. The sequence continues at coordinate 15,012,702 of OZ024833.1, read as the reverse complement.
GAAGAGACTCAATCAAACCGAGTCTCCGATTTTCGTGATTTTTTTGTGTTTTTTTGTTTCCATAGGCAATCCTTTTTTACTTTTATTAAACACATTCTTGATCAGAAATCCTAACGAACACGCAATATAGTAGACCCTCAATACAACGGTAGCATTTGTTCCAAACGATTGTTGCCATTGTATGAATTTGCTGTTATAATGAGTCCTTAAGGATAATCTGCCGGCTGACCAAACATGGCGGCGGAATTCGGCATCTCTACAGGTCATCATAAAAGATCAACAAAAATCACAAATTAAATGCATGTCTAACAAATTGAATTGATGTCAGGGCATATCAAGTGGTTATTATTAAATAAACATTCATTTTGTAAGTATGAAAATCTTACGTTTTAACTTGCATAAATTTGAGACAAAACATTTCCTTTTTCTTTTCCGTATATACATAAAATACTAATGTCATTTTGTTTAACAACGTTCCATATAGGGCAGCCGGAATAAAAATCTTTAAATTCATTCAAATAGACACACTGGCTAACCAGAAGAAGGCTACTCAAACAGCTCTAAACAATGTACAGTGATCGTACATATATGATGTACTAAGCTGTCCCCCTTGCACGTGCAAATAGAATACAAACCGATATCCAGTCCGTTTTATACATGAGCAGACAGGATTGTAGTTTTGTGTATCAGTTTGGGTACTTACGGACATAGACATATTTGTTTTTATTTGAAAGTTTTTGGATATTTTAATTTCCGGCTGCTCTAGACGGAACATTGTAAAACAAACTGAAGTTAGTATTTTATGAATTCATTAAAAAGAAAAGGGAACGTTTTGGTCCCGAATGTGCACAAGTTAGAAAGTTAGTTTTTTTTACTTAGAAAATGCTTTAATATTTCTTGATAACCACTCTGTATGCCCTGACAATCCAGCTATTAGTTGACTTCGTGAGACACGCATTTCATTTGTTCTTTTTGTTGATATTTTATGATGACGTGTAGAGGTGGCAACTTTGGGCAGCCGGCAGATTATCTTTTAATGTAATAGAATGATTTGTAATGAAGGACTTAGATTATAAATATTTCCTTACGGCACAATAATATATGTGTTTGATATTGTTAATAAAACCTCTGCGTGTGTTACAATTAAAACATATATACAAAACATATGCTTCCTGAAGCATTAAATACAGTATTAATACATAAGTTTCAGCAAAGAAAGGGTTTTGGGGTCTGGGAAGGGCTGCGGTTTGTGATTGTGGCACTCCCTGGACTTTTCTCTTACCTTTTTTGTCATTTCGATACTATTACTCACAATGGTGCGAAATCTTCGGCACTACGATAAGGTAAATATACTCACATGTAAGTCCGGCTTTCGGAACAAATCTAACACCTGAAACCAGTACACTTTGGCCTAAGTCATACAAAAGGCAAATGGGTTCTACTGACTTTTCTGTAAAAGAGAACGCAAACATGCGAAAAACTTTTGGAATCCAGACCCATATGTCCAACACAGCTGAATATCTGGTATACTATTTGTTTTAATGTCAGCAGAATCATCTGGCGTCTTTTATTGACTCGTAGCTATGATAATAGAAAATGCTTCACCCTTCACTAAAATGTGACACCCAATTTTGTGTTGCTAGTAGAAACCCTGACTTTGTAATGCCTAGTTTTCTGATTAATAATGATTAGCTAGCCATGGTAATTTTATAAAATACATCAATATATTTATTGATCCAAGGATTTTTTCACTTATCCCAAGAACAATGTTCACTTAATGTGTCATTCCTAGTCAGTTAGTCAGATATCACGCTTCATTAACCGGAACAAGGGAGCAAATGACCTGAACAACATCTACAAGACTTTGTTTTCCGCTAGGAACCAGACCAGTGGATAGCATGGCAAATCCCATTACATTATGAAGTCACGGTCACGGTCTGATGATGGTTCTCGATGGAAACTCGTCTAGCCTCATGATGCCGAACAGTCTTTCTCGGAACGGACTTTTCCGTCTGCACCTCACAATGATAAGCACTTCTTACAATCTCAGGGTTTTACGTACTTTTTTTTTTTTTTTTTTTTTTATTATTTTTTTTTTTTCAATTTGTCGTATATCATTTTTGTCACACCTGCGTTAGCATGGGCGACTTAGGCGTACAATTTCCGTCCGTACGTTTGTCCGTGTACTTAATGACTTTAATGGCGCAATAAAACCGACAGTCCCATTTTCTAATTCGTAGTGTGTCCTTTGTTTCTAAAGGCAATCTTTATGACGTTTATTTTACTACGCTGCAGCTGGGTTGGCGGCAGCGTATCTCCCCGTACATCAGCTTAAAACAAATTATATCTCATTGCCTTTGGGATCATTGGGACTATTGTGGTACATTTGAATATGGAGTCATGCTCATGTATATGATAGAGGGCGTTAGCAGTGTTGCAAACTTCATTACTCCCATTTTCTAATCCGTAGTATGTTCTTTGTTTAAACGCTTGTAAAGGCAATCTTTTTTACGTTTATTTGACATGCTTTAAGATAATAGAAAGAGGAGAACTAAAGTTCTTATTATTATTTTTTCAAGTCATTCGCATGATTTGCATTATTGATTCTGGTAGTATTGCGGATACAGTAATGACATTTTCTTCGACATCAAAAGTTTGCATTTTTATATTGTAGCGACCGAGCCCTCCTATCTTCGATTATCTGCCTTGGCAAATTATGCATGGTTTCTAAATATATATTCCATCTCTGACAACTGCGTCAGAGTCGACTCTTTGGCTCAGTAGTTAGAGCATTGGATTTTTAACCGGGAGGAATCCCACGATCGGCGGGAATTTTTTTCAGCTGTGCTTCATTCCTCTATGTACGACTTTTATGTCGTAAGATGGGAGCTCGTCCGAAATAGGACTTTATACACCGAAAATGGCTTCACGTCATCATAAATGATAACTTATTTGAAAAGGGGGAGTGATACGACCGAACACTCCTACCTTCGATTATCTGCATTGGCAGATTATGCATAGTTTCTAAATATATATTCAATCTCTAACAACTGCATCAGAGAGTCAACTCTTTGGCTCAGTGGTTTGAGCATTTGGAATTTTAACCGGGAGGACCGGGTTCGAATCTCATGATCGGCTGGAATTTTTTTCAGCTATGCTTCATTCTTTTGTTACGACTTTCAAGTTGGCTAGCTGTAAAAGTGCTTTAAACCCCCCGGTGGTTTGCTCTACCGACCATTCTAAGGCGGTGGTCCCGGTGTTAGTCTTACTCCTTGTTGCTTTGTGGTTTATTCTACGAGGCGATTTGTTGTGTGTCTTTCCGTGTGTCATTTTGTTCCTGTGTTTTTCAGTCCTTTTAGTATTGCGATTACCTCGCTTGGGGAAGAGAGAGCTAATCTTAGTGCTTTTCGTACGTTTGTTCGGTTTGTGCTTGTTTAGATTTGTCGGTTTCCTCTTCCTCTTTGGGTCTGGGAAGGGTTGCGGTTTGTGATTGTGGCACTCCCTGGACTTTTCTCTTACCTTTTTCTCATGTCGTAAAAATATTTGTTCGTAGAGATGTTTAGCAAGAAAGAATTTGCGATTGACGTTACTTTTATTTGCAGGACAAAATCGTGCTCAGCTCAGATGGGCATGACAAAAAGTTGTATAACGTCGGGGCCTGCATATACCGAATTGTTTAATTTATAGACTAAAGCAAAAAAGTAAATTACCATTTTTGTTTTATTACTAATTTTATTTCTACTTCAATTCGGTTGCAAAAACAAAAGAACATAGTTCATTTGTTTTACGATGTTATCCTCAACAGATTTCAAGCAAGATCATTCGTGTAAGTGATTCCAGTCTCGGGTTACCAGTATTTTTATCAGAAACAGTAGTTTCACATCTTCTTTCAACTTCATAAGCAGAATATATTTTTCAACACAAAATCTGAAAGACACACTGTTTGTCGATAAAATTCTCTGCATATATATTCTGTTCTTTTTGAATATTACATTTAAATTATCTCCCTTGCACTTAAAAAATCTTTACTCCCTCCTAAAAGAAATACCTCAAATACTGTTTGCTTTTAGGCGGCCATTTATTTGGGCTGCTACAGAGAGTGTATGACTGCACTAGTTCTTATCAATTTCCTGTAGGATGTCTATTACAAACTCAGTTAAGTTTGATCAAACGGCCTTCTCGATAAAAATCGACGCGTTCTGAAGTTAATCAATATATGACGTAGACGTTTATTTATTTTAAGAGTAATTTTCAATATACGTCTAAGCGAATAAAGCATGCTTTCCTGAAATAAACCCTTGTATAAGGTACAATGACCTTCTAAAAGTGAAATATTTTTTTAAGTTTTGATTTTAATCTTTCTATTGTAACAAAGAGCCTTTTGATTTTTTGTTTGACTAAAAAGGCTCAACAAAAGTACGTAATATGCATAAATGAATGTTCTTTAACATCATTAAAACAATTTTTCATCACGAAAACATGGCTATATGATTTTGACCCCTTAAACCCCACTTCTATATAGTTACACTGGGGTTTACAGGGGTATACATTATTTTTCTTATTTCTGCTCAAAGACATAGATTGTGGGTACTCGTTACAACCGCCTCATCGAGGCATTCTAACGAGTACCCACAAATTGTTTAGAGCAGAAATATGAAAAAAAAAAAATCAAAATGTTTTATCTGAAAATTTTCACTTTTTGGTCGGCATGTTTTCGTAATGTAAATTTCACTCAGGAAAAGTTAGTAACGTGCTTAAATATAAGCTGTAGAAATTCTTTTGCTTTTAAGTATAAATAAAATAAAATGCTCTTGTTATTCTGACTACAAGGGTCATTTAATACATAATGACACTTACTAAATATCTCTTAAAGTATTCCGCGAATCACGCTGAAACTTTGCATGCTAACACATATATCTAATTTCGATTTAATCGTAATTTATTATGACATCATGCTTTATGACCCCATTTAAACATGATGTCAAATAACGTCACTCAAACTGCCATGGCCGCGTTTGCGTCGTAGGATCAGCGCAGCTACATAAATACTAAAGTGCAACGAAAAGGAGAGCATTAGGATTTTTTGAAGCACTACGGGAAACATACGCGCAAAGAGCTTTTTTTTGTATAAAACTAACTACAATCGAACTTCTATGGGTCGAACATCTTTTGGATCATAGAAACTTGTTCGAGACAAGAGTGGTTCGAGCCACTGAGGGTTAATTATGATGCCAAGTCTGGAAGCGAATGACGATGATTTAGGGATTTTGTCGATTTTCTACACAATAATTGTATGTTGAGTGTACTCATTATGAGTACACACAACATACAATTCCACGATAAAATAAGAAAATTTCCCTAAATATTTGTTTTTTTGAGCTATCTGAAGAATTTCGTTGGGACTCAAAACTGAGTTCGAATTAGCCATGGTAAACGAGCCATCGGTGTTCGAGCCATTGAGGTTCGACTGTAGACTGGTAAGTAAATTCAAATCTGGACAAAAGACCGTAAGATATCACCACCGTGCAGGCAGAACAGCAAACACTGAACATCAAATTAGTAAGGGAACGTTTAAAGCGATTGTAGACTTGAGTGGTACTTGATGCTCTATCTTTGGTCGGGCCTACCGGAGTCTAACTGTTGGTTTTCTTTTGCTCAAGTTTCAGTTGTTTCATGCTGTCGAATCCTCATCGCTGTATTATTTCTGTAATTAGTTGATTTTTTGTGTTCTCGGAGATGTACCACTGATTAGGAAGCCTTCATGCGGACTGAACAAATTTTGTGTTTAAACCGCGGCAAAAGAAAGGGCGATGATTGTGGCCACGTAAAATCGATTTAAGCTCTCCCCACCCAGTGAAATACTTTTCACTGACCGTTCCAAGGCAGTTATTCTGTCATGTTTTTTTTTTTTTTTTTTTTTTTTTTTTTTTTTGTTATAGTTCGTCTGAATGTGTGTGTATCGCTTACATCTTTTTGTTTTGGATAGCCATTTGGCCACTTTGTGGGAAGGTAACTGTCCGTTTGGCTTTCTGCTAGTGATGTTTCCATTAGAATCTAGTTATTTCGTGTCTGTGTTTCTTTCCTTTTGATGTCTCTGATGGGAGGTGTGGGATAATTATATCTGTATCGATTTCTGACTGATCATTGCCTTCCCTTCTATTTTGCATGTGAAGAAATGAGACATGGATTGAAAATAAGCTTAGGGCCTGTTCATAGCATTATTTGCAACCGTTTAGGAATGGGGAATGTTTCCGCCCGTAAGGTACCCAACGCTTGACGCCCGACAAAGCTAAACTTCGTTTGGAAGTCGCTACCGAGATTCTATTACAATTCAATACGGAAGGTGACAAGTTTGTATCTTTGATTTTTGCTATTGATGAAACAATATGAGCCAGAGCTAAAGAGACAATAGGCTGAGTGACATCCTCCTAGCTCACCGCGACCTGCAAAGTTTCGGCGAGAACAGTCAAAATTGAAGATGCTTATGATCTTGCGTACAATGGTCGGAGTGGTCTCACTACCAGTAAAGTTCCTGTGGTAAAATGCTAAATGGAGGATACTAGAAGTCGTATATTCAAATGTAGCTCAGGTCAGATATTAAAAAGAAGCGACTTGAGCTTTTGGTAGAGGGACCGATTCTTTTCCATGACAACACTACGCTTCACAAAATTTATGGGGTGACGTTACTATTTGCGTCGTATAATTCGGAAATTTTAAACCATCGTCCCTATTCTCCGGACACAAGTCCTTGCGTTTCGATATTTTCCCCAAGCTAAAAAAATGAGAGGAATTCGCTATATTGATTTAAAATGAGGCTGACATGGTCACGAAAGTTCGGGTGTTTGAGCGCGGTTGCTTGGCAAAGGGTATAGAAGACCTGCTGAAACCATGTAGCACCCGTGAATCGGTCCTGAATCACAAGGGATATTACTTCGAGACATTTTGATTAAAGAAGATTCAGTGACAATTTCTGCAAGTTAAGTAGTAAGAGTCACTATATATACTGAATGATCTCGTATGTCTAGTATTCATGTTATAAATCTGTAACATGGCTAGTGTTGAGTTACACGTTCAACAGGCCTGATCCCAGCCGGCACATACATGTATACATAATCTCGTATAAACGTGAGGTCACCCTGAATTGCATTGTCGTTGATTCGACGATGCCTCATCGTTGCGTTTCTAATGGGAAAACTCAAGTATGGAGCCATCGGGTCTATTTGAAGTGATACGAACCTGATGGTTACAAAATACGGAGCCGTCATCACTAGTCCAACACACCGCGGGGCAATTAACAAAGTCAACAAACTTATGAACCGTAAAGTGATGAACCTGAGGACTCGCTGTCCGACTGACGTCACCAAAAAGTAAATTACCAGTAGAAAACCGATAGTCCTGGTCAAAGACAACAGATGCCCGGTAATATTATTTGGAGACTGATCTGGTATATTTCTCAGAGATTAGACCCACCACATCGCAATTAAAGAGAAATGATCAATGATTTTGAAAACGGTATCTGAAATGCAATGTCTAGACAAACCATGCATCAGATGCAATATCATAAAATTATCGTTCATAAATTTTGCAATTGCTTTATGGGCGCGGTTAGTTTCAATATTTAATGACTCTTATTAAATTGTTGGGTATGGGCTCTGTTATTTTAAATATTTAGTCACTCGTTGTTGAATCTTTGGTTCTAAAATTATGCAAAACATATGCGCTCTTTTAAAGTTGTTTACAATGTCTTTTAACACCATTTCCTTTTTCAGACTGTAAGCACATTGCACAAAATATATATTTTGTCAAGATCTTTAATATCGGATAGATTCACAATTAATATTTGTCCACTATTAAAAAGAAAACGTTATCAGTCATTAAGGGTTGATAAAAAAAGTACGTTATTTCAATATAAAGCCCATATTATCAAGTCTGTGAGATGTGTGCCAGTTTTTATCGACATGTGTTTGTTATTTACCTGCATCTAGGGCCCTTTCACAATTTTCCGTAGGTTGTCCCAGCGCCCATAACCAATAATTCCGACGCTCTGCTCCTGAAACAAAGCATTGAAAAATAAATAAATACATTTTCTATATTTCATTATACTTTAATATATCGTTCAGCTAGGAAAACCCTGTTACAAAAAGGGATCAAATTAATCATACAAATCACTTTATTAGGAACTGCTTATATAAAAACAGTATAAGGACCTCAAAAATTGCATAATAACTGCTACTTACATACCTTTTAATGGTCAAAGGCCGCGGTATGGTGCATGTCAGAAATATGATAATCATTCATTTACAAAAACACTAAAAAAGTGATATAATGCTGTCAAACTACCAGAATCAAATATCGTAGAAAACCATATGCACAGGTCATAAGAGCAAATATAAAAAAAACTTAAGATGAGTTTGATGAAATTTGTAAGATGCGCAGGACTGTAACCCTGTTGATTACGACCAGATTAAAATGCATGCAAGCGTTTATATCAAATCAAGAACTCCTGCAATATCCTACAAAATATATTGAAGGTGTTGCCGACAAAATACTTGCATATAAGATTTCTAAGTAGAAAAGGGCAATTCGTTGTCAGGTAAAAAATTCAAAGCGATACACATCTTTATGTCAGCCAGAAAACCTGCAAAATTTCATAAACTGAAAAAATCGATAATATTCATTTTTTGTGATATGTCTCACGTAAAGACTCAGTCAAACAAATCCTGATGTTTTTTATGCTTTGCTTTCATGGATACTTTTAAAGGGGAACGCAATATAAGTTGTAAGTATATCTTGAATTTAAGTGCTTAACAAGGCATTTTTTTGATGAAAGAGCTTTAAAAATCGACCTAGAAATAAGGCAGTTATGGTGGCTTGAATATATTAAAAGTGGCTGTCATAGATGCCGCCATATTGTAGGCTTTGTGACGTCACACAGGCCAAATTAATTATGCAAAACCAAATTATTAAGTGTTTTAAGAACAATTTTGCTACAGATCTTTATAATCTTTTAATTCTAGTGACAAACAATCATTTCCACCAAAATAAACCAACTTTATGAGAATAACTACCTTTATGAAACGAATTTTTATTTTTATGAAACCTCATTAAATATTCAAAATGGCGGTGCCCATTCCACCAATGTTAAAATATTCAATTGTCTATAAATAACTTAATTTTCTACAGATTTGGATTAAATTTGTGTCAAAATTCATTTTTTGTAAAGTTCTTTACTTTAAAGCACAATACCTTTTAAGGTTGCATTTCTCTTTAAGTGATTCACCTCTTGAGATTAATTGAGTCTGCGTACGACAAAACCTACAATAATACCCGTATGACCAGCACAAATTTAGCTCAGCATGAACATCTACCCATAGGAGAGCCCGGAGACTGTAAAGGCACGAGCAATCAGCAAAAGCTCTGATCAGACTGCGCAGATATGCAGGCTTATCTGAGTCTTCGATGGTCGCACAAGTTTTATGGTAGACTATGTTGTGCGCTAGCTTGCTTGATTTAGTCAAAACGCGACCCGAAATCATGTATTTTCTTTAATTAAGGGAGAGGATTTAAGCAATAAAACTAGAGTAAATAGAAAGCAGGGCAAGATCAGGAATCAGGACAATTACCTAACACCTTCCGTTCAAGACGCCAAAGGGAAAGAAGGAAACACTCAAGGCAACGGCACCACAATCAAAACACTACAAGAAGAAGCCAAAAAGACAGTTTCTTTACCAAAAAATTGACAACCCTAAATAATTGCTTTGTTATGCTTATTTTCTGAAAAAAATGTTCTGTTTGTCATGGTTTGCTCGCTTATTCTTTTAGTGTCGTTAGTAGAGTAACTTTATTTATATGTATTCATTTAATGTGACTGGAGACGTTTGGTTTGTTTTACTACCAGAGAGATAGTGATTATTGACTTTCCGTTTGATTTCGTGCTAACCAGGCTTTTTTTAGAACCGAGATTAAGATCAAACAAATAAAAACATACACAAATACAGCACATAGGTAAGCAAATAACCACGCGACTATCACCCTCTTCCTTAAGTGCGGTAATCACGAAGCCAGCTAAACACAACAACAAGTCACAGCAGAGGACAGAATAAACATTGCGTTGACAAAGACCACAATACTGCATATATGAAATGCATATTGTATATGTAGTACCTACCGTCTTTCTCCAAGTACAGTTGTGACACCTCTGAAAAGTAAACGTTATCTTTGTATTAATCTAAACAAAATACATGATCCAACACCGCACAAATCTCTAAATTGATATACATTTATACTAGAATAAACTTAAATTCATTTGCAGCGCCAGAGACAGTAAAACCTCAATGACTCGAACATCAATGGCTCGTTTACTGTAGCAGATTCGAAATAGATTTTGAATTTCTAGGAATTTCTTCCGAAAGCTCAAGAAAGCAAATAAAAAAGACATTTTATAGATTTTTTTTTCTTATTTTACGTGAAAATGTCTGCTGCGTGAACCCATTAGATTCGCGTCACTGAGGCGATTCAAATGCAAACAATTAACATATCCTTATATAATAGATAGCTAAAATACATTCTTAAATAATCACCGTTTGCATCACGAAAACATGCCTATATAATTTTGTTCCCCTAAAACCCCACTTTTATATAGTAAACCTGGGGTTTACAGGGGTAAACATCATTTTTCTTATTTCTGCTCAAAAACATAGAGGCGGTTCTAACGAGTACTCACAATCTATGTTTTGAGCAGAAATAAGAAAAATATCGGAGTTTTTTATCTGAAAATTTTCAGTTTTTGGAGGTAAATTTTTTATATATTTGAAATAAGCATGTTTTCGTAATGGCTACCTGTCTTTGCACTAAGATTAACCTTCAGTGGCTCGCAATACACATGTCTAGAATTAATATCAAAGGTCCAAAAATGTTCGAACTATTGACGTTCGACTGTAACAAATATAAAGATTACCCGAAAATGTCAGAATAATGGCATCGAGCATTTCCAAGGCATTAGACAAATACAACAGGACTTAGCCGTTCCTATAATAGTGCATGTGCATCTAGTAAGATAGTGCATGTGCAACTAGCAAGACAAAGATCAGCTTGCGCATCGCAGTGTGATCAAAGACTTCACAGTGCACTGTGGGTATCAAATGATCCAGTTTGTAGAAAGGGAGTAAAGACTTATGAGACTTCTTGGATGTGCATTGTGATCTGACGTTTTGCTAGGCGAGCCTCCAGTTTAAACATACAGTCGACTCTCGTTATCTCGACCTCGCTTATCTCAAATAACCGCTTATCTCAAAGTGAAAATCTGGTCCCTGATTTAACACAGAGATCTACCAACAGGCAACAAAATATTGTGAAAAAGAGGAGAAATTGATTTCTCTTCAGTTCCACAACACAGGCGTCAAATTAAATATTCACATGTAAAAGTTGGTTGTTCAATTTATTTTTATTTTATCAATTCTGCAAATCTGATATGTCGAGCGACGGATATCTCGAAGTATTTCAGACAGTCCCTTGGACTTCGAGGCGTCAAATTAAATATTCATATGTAAAAGTTGGTTGTTCTATTTATTTTTTTTTTCTCAATTCTGCAAATCTGATATGTCGAGCGACGGATATCTCGAAGTATTTCAGACAGTCCCTTGGACTTCCAGCATTCGTCACAAATCCACATCGGCCACTATCGGCCGATAACAGACAGATTCAGAATTATGCAGAGTATTTATATTACAATTACAACATTTTGTCCTCGTTTAACATATACCATGTAGCATTCTACACTGCCGACCGACTATACCCGTTAAAGTTTCATTTTGAATAACGTTGCATATTTATTTAAAGTGTATTTAGTTTATCATTTGGTGCCACTTGATTTGTAGTTTTGTTAAAAGATCAAAGGAAACGTTTAGAATGTATTATGAATTGTTGGACCTGAGAAAATAAAGCTTCATTCTCTACCACAGATGCATCAGCTTTCCCATAAAGAGCCTGGTTAGTATTAAGGGTAGGAAGATAGTTCGAAAGATACCTTCTTCTGGTGACTGCATAGTTTGGGCACTGGAAAAAAGTGACAGGTACTTTCGAATCCCCCACCCGAACATGTTGGGCTAGGGACGATATTTTTTCTGTAGTGATGCGCATTTAAGGAACTGCATTCCATTCTGAGTCTTGCATGCAAGATCTGGCCAAGACGAGAGCCAGTATCGTGATATTTTTTAAGATTATTATTAAGTTGATATTTGAACGAAGCAACAAACGGTACGGTCCTAATCTCGTCAGACAGATCATTCCAGGCACGTATTTTTGATGGAATGAATGAGTTACAAAACAAGTTTGTTCGCGCATGAACATTGCGAAGATCGCTGGAATTTCTCAAGTTATATGTAGTGGTATTTTGAATAATTGGTGGGATAAGAGATTGGAGATATTCAGGTGTAAGGCCGTTTACCATTTTATAAAAGATAATTAGTTTGTGCTTCTCGCGCCTAGCTTGTAGAGATTGCCAGCCGAGGTCATCAAGGAGGTTCTTTATGCTACAAAGTTTTGTTCTACCTGTTATAATTCGCGCTGCTTCGTTGTGTACTGCTTCTAGTTGCTTTTTACTTTCTACAGAGGCGTTGTCCCAAACTGCATCACTATATTCCAGTAAGGGTCTAATAAATGAGATGTCGGTTTTTCGAGGGCATGTCTGTTAATTTTAAATTTAAGTGAACGTAAAACATTTAGTCTAGTCCAAGCGGCTGCTATGATATTGTTGATATGTTCAGCCTAATTGCAGTTATAGGTGAACGTCAAGCTTAAGTGCTTGTGTAACGAAGCATCAGTGACAGATATTCTGTTCATATACAGGGGTGGATGCAGGGGCGGGTTACGTTTCAACGATACGATTTGGGAAATAGTTTTAGCAGCGTTGAAATCAACCAGCCACTGCGCAGCCCATGTATCGATCTTTAACTTTTCAATAAAGGCTTGTATCGTCTGCGAACAATCTAACTGATGCTTGGAGCTCGTTTACAATGTCATTGATGTAGATGAGAAATAATAGCGGCCCCAAGATAGATCCCTGGTGCACGCCGGCTAGGACATATGTCCACTCAGATATCTGACTATTTATGACAACTCTTTGTCGTCTGTTGGATAACTAGCTAGAGAACCAGTTTAGAAGTTCATCGCAGCGGCCCATATCTCGTAGTTTGTGTATAAGACCCTGGTGCCTAACCCTATCAAAAGCCTTGCTTATATCACAGAAAACCACACGAACTTCCTTACCATTAGCGACAGCTTCGCAAAACATACGGTGAGTATGGAGAATTTGGAAGGTCGTGGAGTTCCCTGGGATAAAGCCGGACTGAAAGGGGGTTAAGAGTTTGTGTTCGCTAATGTAACTATACAGTACTTTATGGATGCATCGTTCTATGCTTTTGCCTGGTTGGCAAAGTAATGATATCGGCCTGTAATTCAAAGGTTTTGACCGGTCATCTTTTTTGTGAATTGCTGTAACATTTCCGTCCTTCCAAGAGGATGGAAAGTGACCTAGCCGAAGAGAAGAAGTATATAAGATTGAGTAAGGCTCTGCAAGAATAGACGAACCTTCTTTGAGCAGTCGAGGACTCATAAGATCAGGCCCACTAGCTTTACTCGTATTAAGGCCGTCGAAGATGTTTTTAACAGTCTGTGGACTGATCTCGAAGATTTCCAAACATTCATGTGAAAAGATGTTCGGAGGTGGCAACGGTGTATTGTGATCATCAACTACAGATTGGGAAGAAAAGTATTCATTCAACATGTTTGCTTTTTGGAGGTCCGTTTCTGCACATTTGTTGTTGAGGTTAAGGGTAGGTATCGCTTGTGAGGACTTTTCGAGTTTTAAGATTTGCTTGGAAGTTTTCCAGAAAAGTTTAGAATTAGGAGTTTCATCGGTGAGTATACTTTCAAGCTTGTTAAAATAGTCTTGCTTTGAGTTCAGGATTAAGTTTGTGACTGTGTTTCGTAATTTTCTATCACGAAAACGAGCTTATATAATTTTGACCCCCTTAAACGCCACTTTTATATAGTAAAACTGGGGTTTACAGGGGTATACATTATTTTTCTTATTTTACTAAAAAACATAGATTGTGGGTACTCATGAGAACCGCCTCGTCGAGGCGGTTCTAACGAGTACTCACAATCTATGTTTTGAGCAGGAATATGAAAAATATTAGATTTTTTTTATCTGAAAATTTTACTTTTTCAGGGATAATCATTAGAACGAATATTAACAACTTTTTTTGGAATTGATTTTTCGGCTGCATTAAATATTGCATCAGCAATGATTTGCACACCGGTATCCAGGTCATGGTCTCTGATTTGAGTTACTAGGTCGTGCTTGCTTAGAAGTTGTCGGTATTTTACAAAATCAGCTCTTTGATAGTTCCATATTTTACTTTTGTATGTTCTGGCTTTTGGGCGGATTAATTTTAAGAAGACAAATACTGGACAGTGGTACCTCGTAAGATCGGGAATGAAAGGATCCGCCACACCCCAACTTAAGATATTTTTTGTATTTCTAACGATAATTAGATCAATAAGAGACTTTGATTGTTCTGTAAATTGTGTGGCCTCATTTATTAGTGGCCTTAAACTGAAATGCTGCAGCAAGTGTTTCATTTTATTATTACTATCAGAAAACATATTGTAATTGAAGTCGCCTATGATTATGATATCTTGAATATTAGTGTTGTATGCGCGGTCGATACTCTCCAAAACTAAATTATATTACTCAAAACTACTATTTGGGGGCCTGTAGATACCGCCGATTAGGACTTTTTTCGACTTTATTGCAGTTTCTAACCAGACAGCTTCAATTCCATTGATTTCAATGTCTTTACGGCGCTTGCACGAGGGTGTATCACGCGCATATATCACAACTCCACCTCCGGGTCGATCATTTCTGTCTGTCCGAAAGGGTGGATAGAAGTTTTATAGCGATATGAGATCGTCAGTGATATTGGGTTTGAGTCAGCTTTCCGTGAAAACAGCTATAGCATATGTCACTGATTCAGCTCTTATTAGATCTATTTTAGGTAGCAGACTTCGAACGTTGATGTGTAAAATGCTGATATGATTTTCGAAGATTTCCTGAAAATCTGAACTGGAAAAGCTTGTATCATTTGCGGAACTCGCTGAAGTAAGGCCGGGGTTTGGTTGGATATCGCCACTTAACAGCAGTAATCTTATTAGCCATGCAAGAAAACAGACTGTAAACAAAATCCTAATGCATCTGTACGTAAAGATTATGTTTCGAATAGGCAGAGATTTTTTTCTAATGTAATGCTGAGATGATTTGGTGTGTTTGTAAGTTTCGTTACTCTGCTGCAGAGAAATCATTATACTTAGACTTGATATGTTATATGCATGGAGATTGTGAATCCATAATACGAGTACCAAAATCAAAAGCAGGTGACATCTATTGTAACTTAGTCGTTTATCGGCACCCAGTTTTAAAGTTTTGGATACACCATAGAAGCCGCCAAGACCATCTGACCCGATCCTTTTAGGTTTCAGGTTTTACAAAGTAAGAGCTCAAGTAGGATCACAGAGGGTCCTGTCGGCCGCCATGGTGATTTTGAAATAATTGGTTGCATTTGAAAGTTGACAAGTAATCAGAAATTATGCAGGAACACTGTAACAAAAAGGTAAGAGAAAAGTCCAGGGAGTGCCACAATCACAAACCGCAGCCCTTCCCAGACACCAAGAGGAAGAGGAAACCGACAAATCCAAACTAGCACAAATCGAACAAACGTACGAAAAGCACTAAGATTAGCTCTCTCTTCCCCAAGCGAGGTAATCGCAATACTAAAAGGACTGAAAAACACAAGAACAAAATGACACACGGGAAGACATACAACAAATCGCCTCGTAGAATAAACCACAAAGCAACAAAGACTAAGACTAACACCGGTACCATCGCCTTAGAACGGTTAGTAGAGTAAATCACCGTTAGGGAGTTGGGGTTAAAACACTTTTAAAGCTAACTAACTTCACCCTGGGTCCCGATGCTACTCTTAATACAGAAATACATAAAAATTCGGATCGCATAAAGGCTCCCAACTCAGTCAATGCATCAAAGCGAAAACATAAAAATCAAATTAATCACTATAATAATGGAGACGACTTCAAAAACATGTTTTCCATATTTGTTAGAATCGCCTTAGTTAGGCGATTCCAACAAATATCCAAAACGCATGTTTAACTTGATAATAAGAATAAAACAAGGCCTTTCTTACATATCATTCTGCTCGTTTATGAGTCTTTACAACATCAAATTCATTATAAGGCAGCATCTTTGGGAACGAATGCTAGCGTTGTTGCGAAGTTTCATTGTATCAGACTGAGCACAATGCTTGAAAGAGTGAAAATGATAATACAAACTGTATTATGATGAAATACATGTAAACGTTCTTAGTTTGCTAAAATCCTTCTAAAACATGAATATCGGTATAATAAACTGCCTAAACATTTAAATGTTTTATTGCCATTATTTTGAATTCCAAATACAACTTCGTTTTGGTTTGGCATCACTTGCATTTGTGAAACACTTTTGCTGGTATGAATATCGGCCACCTGAATTCTTTGGCGATATGGCCTATATATTCAACCGCAAATGAGCCGGCACACACAAAAAAAAAAAAAAAAAAAAAAAAAAAAAAAAAAAAAACAATCAGTTTGTGGAAAATTGGAAAATTGCTAAATATATTAAGAGAGACTGTCTATATAGAAAAAATACTGGCCTTCTAAAATTTTAGGTACAAATCATCAAAAAGCAAGTTAAGTTACTATGAATATGATCAATTTCCTGTGTTATAAAGTTTACTGAAAATGTTTACCACCTTAATTGTAATCCATCACGAAAACATGCCTATATAATTTTTCTCCCCTTAAACCCCACTTTTATATAGTAAAACTAGGGTTTACAGGGGTATGCTTTATTTTTCTTATTTCTGCTCAAAAACGTAAATTGAGGGTACTCATTAGAACCGCCTTGCCGGGGCGGTTCTAACGAGAACCCACATTATATATTTTGAGCAGAAATGTGAAAATATCAGAGTTTTTTTTATCTAAAAAATTTCAGTATTTGGAGGTGAAATTTTCTATATATTTGAATACGCGTGTTTTCGTAATCAGTGCTGACATACAAAATTTAATTGAGTATTTTTACCTACTCAGCTTTAATTCCAAGGCGGAATTTAAAAAAATCAATGCCAAAGTAACTTTTACCCCATTTCATCTTGGGCTAAATGCTGAATGAAAAGAAAATGCGATGCTGAAATACTCTTTACTCTCATTTATCTAGAGCTCTGATCATTTACCGATCGTTTAGAAAAAGCTAAGGATTGAGACGTAATTGATTATGCGGCCTACATGGAGCATTTACAATGTTACCATTATTGGCTTAATACTTCATTTAGTATTTGGAATGACTTTACAATGTTCTAGAGATGGCTATACTTGTCTGAATATTATCATCTGTTTTATGTATGCCGACTCATATATATTTAAGCCGCTATGTCAAACACGGACCTTCGAACCTTTAGGCAGTCTAATCAGAATCTCCACTGGTTCATATCGGATAGCCAAGGATGGAAGACAAATACGCTGATCAGATAGCTGATTAATGTCTTTGTTGACCGCATATGTCAGATGTAACGTTTTCTCACCTCAAATATTACACTGGGACAATTACTTGACATCCACAGATAGTAAAACGTCCGGCAATGACTGAAACACCAATGGCTTGTTTGTCGTAAATGAATCGTCTTATTTTTAGTATCTAGGAAATTCCTCCGATAGCTTAAAAAAAAGTATTAAGGGATATTTTAGGGACATTATATTTTATTCAGAATTGTATTTTTGTAGTTTTCTTATTAGAATAGACTCTTAGAGGCGATTCTAATGAGAATACGCATTATATCATTATTTATTAGAGCTTTAAAGGACAATTTCTATGGCCCTAAAGATGCTCCAGCTATTAAGGTTTGACTGTATGTATTCTAATTTCTTAGCTCAATCAAATGGCGATTTCATTATTTCATTCATACCAACTGCATAAGTTAGCGAAGGTAGATTTTAAACTTCATGTATCCCTATCAGTGCCTTATACTTGTATAGAATTGCTGAACTACCTTCTAATAGTTGCAGTAGGTTTTTAATGTCAAATATATTTCGAAAAAAAAAAACACACACATTATCCTTTGTGGGACCAAAAACTATTTCACATGAACTAAATAAACACAGCTTACTATTTCTGATATCAAACATATTTCACATAAGCACAACTTACCAATTATATGTCACATAAAAACAACTTCCCATTTCTGATTTCAAACTGTTTTTCACATATAAAAAATATGAATTCTGATATCAATTTATTTCACATTGATACGATCTATAATTTCTGATTTAAAACTGACTTAACTTAACATAAACAAAAGTTATCATTACCAACGCTGATAATTACGGAAGCGTATACGAATCATTAGATCAGGACTTGTATCTCATCATCTCAGGAAATTGTATATTGAGGAAATAATAAATTTATCTGGAAATGAAGAAAAATATCTTCACTTATTAACTTGTTTTTGTATATTTGATGTAAGAAATTCTCGATCTGTGTATTTATTATAAGTATTCATGAAACTACAATTTAGCATGGTATTTATTGCATTTCGAATTAAGAAAGACAGTTTATAGTTTAATAAAAGATTATAAGATAAACTTATATGTCGTCTTCTTCCAAATATATATTTGGACATGCCATTATGTTTCTAAAGATCTTTAAAAACTTTATAAAATACCATCTATATATAAATGGTCATTCTTTTAATTTATTTTTATTTTCATTTTATTTTTTATTTATTTATTTTATTTTATTTATTTATTTATTTTTTTTTTTTTTTGGGGGGGGGGGGGAGTGGGGTGATGGTGGGGAGGGGGGGGGGCGGTGGGGGGGCTACGGTCCTTTCAAGGTTATTTTACTTACTACGAGCCGATCATTAAAACCGGAGTACCCGGAGAGAAAACACCTGACGTTGCAGAACTTGGCGTCTCACATGTGGCCCGAACAAAACGATAAACACGGCGGTGAGAGACCTAATGATTAAGAGTCAAGTGGTCATTTAAACTAGAAACTGTGTTTGTAAAACACTATGCCCCAATAATATACTACACTATGCCCCAATAATATACTTGCCCCTTAATGCTGAAATTTTTAAAGGGCCATAACTGAAGATTTAAAATTAGATTTTTTTCTAAAGTTAATTAGGTTATCTGCCCATCATTCCCTATCAGCCGCTTAAGTTTCAAGACAATAGCTTGAACAGTTTTTGAGATATCTTGCTTACAATATTAAAATGCCGAATTGTTCAAAGGGCCATAGCATAAGACACAAGAAAGGTCAGTTATTTGTCATTAGGAACCTATATATGAAATTTCAAAACCCTAACATATATGTTGTTTTAGATATTGCAGGCATCGGAAAGCAAAAGACAAAGAAAGACAAATCAATATGCCCCACCAACTTTTTCAAAGTTTGGGGGCCGTAAAAATGAAGGTTCTAGCTCTAATGTTTCTTCGGATATTTTTCTGACAAGGTAAAATACCCATAGTTACAAGGGGGATTAAATCATGAAATATTCTTTTAGAATTTATTCAAAAGTTAACCAGGTCATCTACTCATCACTACCAAGCTTGTCACTAAATGTCAAGGCTCTAGCTGCATTGATATTTAATATACATTGCTGACTAAGCAAAACTGCCCAAATTTGCAAAGGACCATAACTCATGAACTGTTTTCCAAAATTTATTCGAAAGTTAATCAGGTAATTTACTCATCACTAGCAATCTTATCACCAAACAGAAAGGCTGTAGCTCTAACCGTTTTTGAGATATTATGCTGGCAAGATAAAATTGCCCAAATTTATAAAAAGCCATAACTAATGAATTGTTATTAAGAATTTATTTAAAAGTTAATTAGGTCATCTACTTGTCACTATTAATCGAATAATGAAAAATCAAGGCTCTAATCGGTTTTTAACATATTTTGCTGACAGAGTTGAAATGTCTAAATTTATAAAGGGCCATAACTCATTAAGTATTTTTCAGAATACAGTCAAACCTGTCTTAAAGACCACCTGTATTAAGCAATCACCTGTATTTAAAGGCCACTTTTTCAGGTTCCACTAAAGGAAAATAAGAGCACATTTACCCGTATTAAGCAAGCACCTGTCTTAAGCAACCACTTTTTGGCTTTCCCTTATGTGCTTGCTTAACACAGGTTTGACTGTATATTCAAGAATTAAATCAGGTCATCTACTGATCGCTCCCAATCTTATCACCAAAATCAGGACTCTAGCTCTAATGGTTTTTGAGATACTTTGCTGTAAAGGTGAAACTGCCCAAATTTAAAAAAGGGTTCTAACTCCTGCACTGTTTTTTTTTTTTTTTTTAATATATTCAAATGTTAATCAGATCTTCTACTTCTCACTAGCAATTACAACTAGCAATTAAATTTATCAGCCATTACCTGGAAAGCCTTACAAGGAGCCTTATATCACAGTAAAAAGATCAACGGCTGCAAGTGGTAGACAAGTTCACCAACCTTGGAAGCACATTGTTTAGAGTTGTGCACATTGATAATGAAGTCAATGCTAGAATTGCCAAAGCTAGTGCAGCATTTGGCCGGCTACGGGGAAGTATTTGGGACCGAAGTGGAATCAGACTTGACACAAAGCTGAAAGTATATAGATAGGTAGTGCTGCCAACACTATTATACGCATGCGAAACTTGGACAGTTTACCAAAGGCATGCCAACACCTCCATACAAGCTGTCAAAAAAACTTCTAAAGATCAAGTGGCAAGACAGGATTCCAGACACAGAAGTCCTGAAAAGGGCAGGGATGCAGAGTGTACATACTCTTCTGAAATTGGCACAGTTAAGATGGACAGGCCATGTTACCAGAATGCCTGATGAACGTTTGCCAAAGAAAATCTTCTATGGAGAACTTCAAGTAGGAAAACGCTCCTATGGTGGTCAGAAGAAGCGATACAAGGAAACCATCAAAGCCTCCCTTAGACTTCAGCATACCAACAGAGTCAAGGGAACAGATTGCACAGGATCGTACAAAGTGGCGAGGCCTCATAAAGAAGGGAGCTGATGAATGCGAAGCAAAAAGAATCAGCGAAGCCGAGCAGAAACGTGCACAGCGGAAAGCAAGCGCAACGCGTCACCAACAGAGCTTTCTTCCTCAGACCTCTCTTGTTCTATCTGCAACAGCCAGTTTAGAGCTAAGATTGATCTCATCAGCCATCTTAGAACATACAAATAGTAACACATCACACAGTTGATTGGGATTGGTCATTGTCAGTAATGACTGACGAACGAACAACAATTAAAACACTATATACCAAATGAATCCATCAGCAGTGCAATATTGCTTGTCACTAGCAATCTAATCATGAAAAGTCAAGGCTCTAGCTCCAACGGATTTTAACATAGTTTGCTGACAAGGTAAAAATGCGCAAATTTACAAAGGGCCATAATTCATTATTGTTTTCAGAATTTATTTAAAAGTTAATCCAGGTCATCTTCTTATCGCTATCAATCTTATCACAAAATATCTAGACTTTAATTCCAATGGGTTTTAAGATATTTTACTGACAATGTAAAACTGCCCAAATTTACAAAGGGCCATAACACATGAAGTACTTTTTAGAATTTATTCAAATGTTTACCAGGTCATCTACTTATCACTACTAATCTTATCACCAAATATCAAGAATCTAGCTCTGATGTTTTTTGAGATATTTTGCTGACAAGGTAAGACTGCTCAAATTTACAAACGGTCATAACTCAAGAACTATTTTTCAAAATTTATTCAAAAGATATTCAAGTACTCTACTCATCACTAGCAACTGAATCAAGTTTTTTATTGTTAGCGGTGAAATTAGTGTATATCTGATGAAAATAAAAGTGGTATCAATCACTAGTGAATTGATATCGTATCATTTCACTAGTGTCTGATACGATTTATATTTGCACTCCTCGCTTTGGACGACTTCGGTTCTCAGAAATGGATGTTACCTCCACTTCAGATTCTTGAACGACTCTCACTTCTTTGTTTCTGAACTAAACTATCAAGCGTTGGTATGTATTTTCTGAGTTAGAATGTAAGGAACATTTCGGTATCAAGATTATATGGATTTGCCGATTTTCTTTTCTTTTTTTTTTTTTTTTTTTTTTTTTTTTTTGCCTCTCTAGCGTTTCACATGTTAAGCACTGAACGTTGACGCCATGACGTTCATGTTTTGTTTGGTGAAGTAGTTATGACGTCAGAAACGCACATTGGCGTGTAAACAATAAAATAAAAGAAAATTTACTCTTTTTCAATGAATACCACATTTTTTTTCTTCTCGTGAAATGAAAAAATTCAAAATTTCACTCGTGCTTCGCACTCATGAGAATACTGATGGTTTCATTACACTCGATGGTAATATTTATGGTATTCGCAGAAAAAATCCTCTGTATACACCAAGGTTCTAGCTCTAGTGCTTTTTGAGATATTTTGCTGACAAGGTGAAAATACCTAAATTTACAAAAAGCAATAACTCATAGAATGTGTTTTAGAATTTATTGAAAAGTTAATCAGATCATCTACTTATCACTGCCAATCAAGTCACCAAATACCAAGGCCCTGGCTTCAATGGCTTTTGAGATATTTTGCTGACAAAGTAAAAGTGCCCAAATTCTCAAAAGACCGTAAATCATGAACTTTTTTCTTTTTTTTAAATTCATTTAAAAGTTAATCAGGTCATCTACTTATCACTAACAATCTAATCACCAAACATCAAGGCTGTAGCTCTAACAGTTTTTGAGATATATTGCTGACAATGTTAAAAATGCCCAAATTTACAAAGGGCCATAACTAATGAAGTATTTTTTTTAATTTATTCAAAAAGTCACCAATCCATTTATCAAGCTTCAAGGGCCTAGCTCCAACAGTTTTTGAGATATTTTGCTGACAAGGTAAAAATGCCTAAATTTACAAAGGGTAATAACTCATGTACTTTTTTTAAAAAATAATTATTCAAAGTTAATCAGGTCATCTACTCCTCACTACCAATCCACTCACAAAGTTTCAAGGTTCTAGCTTAAATACTTTTTGAGATATTTTGCTGAGAAGAATTCATCCTTTTTTTTTTTTTTTTTTTTTTTTTTTTTTTTTTTTTGCAAAGGGCCATTACTTAGAAAAGGAGCATAATCCTGATGAGAAAAATATGCATCACCTACTTTCTCATGAGAAATCCATACATAAAGTTTCAAAACCCTAGCATGCATGGTTCCCAAGTTATGCATCAAAAAGCGTAACGAACAGACGAATGGACGGACGAACGAAGGCAAACCAATTTGCCCCGCCAACATTTTCAAAGGTGGGGGCATAAAAAAGCGCATTCAACGGGCCTCTATGCATGGCCTACTGGATAAGAGCGCTGACTCTTAATCATTGGGTCTCTCACCGTTGTGGTTCGAGCCTCGCTATGGTCACATGTGGGACGCCAAGTTCTACATCGGAAGGTCAGGTGTTTTTTTACGAGTACTCTGGTTGTCCCTCATCTCTGATTAATGATCACCTCGTTACAAGTGGGCCTTTAACCACAGCCAAAAATCAAGAAGACGAAACCGCTATCATAAAACTAAAAAAATGTAAAGCACATAAGGCGATAAACAGAGGTCTGTTATGTAACTTGAAAACCTTTTGACATACGTTCATGAAACCTTGACAGAAATGAAAAGCATTATAAGGCGACAAGCAGAAGACGATCACACTAGTTTGCTTAGTTTAGGAATTATGTCCTTTTGAATATTAATACTAGTGGTTTTGGTAATTAACCTATGTCCACCCTGTGACTTGAAAACAATTTGAGATGTGTTTATAAAAATTTACTGAATGTATAGCACCATTAGTGGATATGCAGAGGTCAAGAACCTTCACTCTGATTTTACAACTTTTGATATGAACATTTCAAGTTACTGAACAGCACAGAGAAATAACAAAAATAACCACTAGAATGTTCACAGGCCCATAACCTCAATCGTAGGAAAATCAGTTATGGTTCTTGAATTCTGCACGTCGTATTAAGAAGCTTTACATTTCTGTAAAGTGTCATGAAAATATCTCCAAATGCTTTCAAGTTACGTGACAGACACAAGAAATAAACAAAACTACCATTCTTAATGTTTAATAGACCATAATTCCAAAAATTGTAAAGTCAGATTTATGGTCCTCGCCTATTGCATATCGACTCATTGGGCTTTTCATTTCTTTTAAAGTTTCAGTTTCATGAAATTACGGAAGCGTATACGTATCATTAGATCACGAATTTTATTTTGTCATCTCAGGAAATTGTATAATGAGAAAGATGTAAATTTATGTGGAAATAAAGTAAAATATCTTCACTTTTTAACTTGTTTATGTATATTTGATGTTAGAATTTCTCGATATGTGTATTTATTTTAAGTATGTATAAATACTATAATTTTACATGGTATTTATTGCATTTCAAA
This sequence comes from Anodontia alba, assembly GCA_964016985.1. Taxonomy (NCBI): domain Eukaryota; kingdom Metazoa; phylum Mollusca; class Bivalvia; order Lucinida; family Lucinidae; genus Anodontia; species Anodontia alba. The sequence continues at coordinate 14,988,107 of OZ024833.1, read as the reverse complement.
TTAAGAAAGGCACTTTATAACTCAATAAAAGATGTTAAATATACTTGTATGCGGTCTTCTTTCAAATATATATTTGAATATGCCATTTTATTTCTAAAGAACTTTAGAAATATTATAAAATAATATCTATATATAAGTGGTCATTTAAAAAAAAGACATACCCGTTATCATGAAACTTTGCATAAATGTAAAGCACCATTACGCGATGTGCAGAAGACAGGAGCCATATCTCTGGCTTTACTGCTTTTGGAATTATGGCCTTTTGAACAATAAAAACAGTGATTTTAGTTCTTCCTTGTGTTTGAAAACCGTTTGATATATTTTCATGAAACTGAAACTTTACAGAAATAAAAAGCCCAATGAGTCAATATGCAAAAGACAAGAACAAAAACTCTGACTTCACATCTTTTGTAATAATGGTCCGTTAAACATTGAACATAACGATTGTGTTTTATTTCTTTTGTCTGTCGTGTAACTTGAAAGCATTTGGAGATATTTTCATGACATTTTACAGAAACGTAAAGCACCTTTATACGACGTGCAGAATTTAAGAACCATAACTGATTTACCCACGATTGAAGTTATGGGCCTTTGAACATTCTTATGGTTATTTTTGTCATTTCTCTGTGCTGTTCTGAAATTGTCATATCAAAAGCAGTAGTCAAAGTTATGGTTCTTGACTTCTGCATGTCTACTTATGGCGCTATACATTTCAGTAAAGTTTTATGAGAACATCTCAAATTGTTTTGAAGTTACAGGGCTGACATAGGTTAGTGATAAAAAATCATTGGTTTTAATATTCAAAAGGCCTTAATTCCTAAACTAAGTAAACCAGTGTTATCGTTCTTGTCTTCTGTTTGTCGCCTTATAGTGCTTTTTATTTCTGTAAAGGTTTCATGAAAATATGTCAAAAGGTTTTCAAGGTACATAACTGACTCAGTGGATAACTAATACCAGTGTTTTCATTGTTCAAAGGGCCATAAGTAGAAAAGCAAGAGTTATAGCTGTTGCCTTCTTATCTGCTTATCGCCTAATGCGCTATACATTTCTGTAAAGTTTTATGATAACGGGTTCGTCTTCTTGCTTTTGGGATTTGGTTTTAAGGCCCTTTTAAGATTCTTTCACTTATAACGAGATGAGGGACAACCGGAGTACTCGGAGAAAAATCACCTGACCTTTCGATGCAGAACTTGGCCTCACATGTGACCCGAGTGAGGCTCGAACCAAAGCGGTAAGAGACCTAATTAATAAGAGTCGGCACTCTTATCCAGTAGTCCAAACCCGCCGAATGCGCCTTTTTCATGCCCCCAGCTTTGAAAAAGTTGGCAAGGCATATTGGTTTGGCTTCGTTCGTCCGTTCGTCATGATTTTTTATGCATAGCATAACTTGGGAACCATGCATGCTAGGTTTTTGAACATTTATGTATGGATTCCTTATGATAAAGTAGGTGATAAATATTTTTTTCTCATTAGGTTTATGTCCCTTTTCTGAGTAATGGCCCTTTGCAAAATATAAGGATGAAATCTTCACTGCCAAATAGCTCAAAAAGTATTGAGAGCCTTTAAACTAGGTAAATGTATTGGTAGTAAGGAGTAGATGATCTGATTAACTTTGAAATAAAATTGTGAAAAGCAATACATGAGTTATTGCCCTTTGTAAATTTGGGCACTTTTACCTTGTCAGCAAATATCTTAAAAACCATTAGAGCTAGAGCCTTCATTTTTATGCCTCCAACTTTGAAAAAGTTTATCGGACATATTGGTTTGTCTTTGTTTGTCTGTTGGTTCGTCCGTCCGTTCGTCACACTTTCTGATGCCTACCATATCTTAAACAACATGTATGTTAGGGTTTCGTAATTTCATATATAGGTTCCTAATGACAATAACGTCCATAGATTTCTTATTTCTTGAGCTATGGCCTTTTGAACAATTCGGTATTTTTATATTGTAAGCAAGATATCTCGGAAACTGTTCAAGAGAAACTTGACTGGCTGATAGAGAATGGTGAGTAGATGACCTCATTAACTTTTGAAAAAATTCTGAAATTTTTTCTTCAGTTATGGTCCTTTGAAATTTGCAGCATTAGGGGGCAAGCATATGGTTGGGGCATAGTGTTTTACAAAACACAATTTCTAGTTTAAATGACTACTAGACTCTTAATCATTAGGTCTCTCACCGCTGTGTTTCGCGCCTCGCCCGGGCCACATGTGAGACGCCAAGTTCTGCAACGGAACGGTAAGTGGTTTTTCGATCTCCGGGTACTCCGGTTTTCGCCCACCTTTGATTATGATTTCCGATCGGCTCGAAATAAGTGAATAGCCTTGAAAGGACCGTAAAACCTAAAAAAAGAAAAATGACCACTTATATATAGATAACATTTTATAAGGTTTCTAAAGATTTTCAGAAACATAATGGCATGTCCAAATATTTATTGGAAGCAGACGACATATAACTATATCTTAGCATCTTTTATTAAACTATAAAATGTCTTTCTTAATTTGAAATGCAATGTTAAATTGTAGCTTCCATACATATTTATAATAAATACACAGATCGAGAATTTCTTACATCAAAAACAAATTAATAAGTGAAGATATTTTTCTTCATTTCCAGACAAATAAATTATTTTCTCAATATACAATCTCCTGAGATGACGATATAAAAGTCCTGATTTAATGAAAAAAAAAAGGTAAGAGAATAGTCCAGGGAGTGCCACAATCACAAACCGCAGCGCTCCCCGGACCCCAAGAGGAAGAGGAAACCCCAAGCGAGGTAATCGCAATAGTAAAAGGACTAAAAAACACAAGAACAAAATGACACACGGGAAGACATACAACAAATCGCCTCGTAGAATAAACAACAAAGCAACAAAGTGAGCCTTATACTCTTCCGTATAAAATTAAACCAAACAATTTTCAAACACAAAGAAGAACTAAAACCACTGTTTTTATTGTTTAAATGACCACACTTCCAAAAGTAGTAAAGCCAGTGTTATGGCTTCTGCACATCGCGTAATGGTGCTTTATATTTCTGCAAAGTTTCTAAGTTGAAAATGACCACTTATATATAGACAACATAATATAAAATTTCTAAAGTTCTTCAGAAATATAATGGCATATTCAAATATATTTGGAAGACGACTACATATTAGTGTATCTTAGCATCTTTTATTGAGCTATAAAGTGTCTCTCTTAATTTAAAATGCAATAAATACCATGTAAAATTGTAGTATTCATACATACTTAAAACAATACACAGATTGAGAAATTCTAACATCAAATATACAGAGAAACAAGTTAAAAAGTGGCGATATTTTACTTTATTTAAAAAAAAAAAATAATATCTTTCTCAATTTTCTGAGATGACGACATCCCAGCTAGCATTCTACATAAATCTACATCGGGCCGTCATCGGCCCGTCAGCTACCCTGACGGGCCGATGACGGCCCGATATAGATTTACGTAGAATGCTGACTGGGATACAAGTCGTGATCTAATGAGACGTATACGTTTCAGTAGATAGTTATGTTTATAGGAAATAAATATATGAAGTATTTATATAAAACAAATGTTAAGTGTTAATGTGAAATATATTTGTTAATAAAACATATGTAATAAATAACCATCATTAAAATTGCTAAAAACTGATAATCCAATAGAAAACTGCAACGCAGACAGACGGGTGAACGGATACGTGACGATCATTTAGAAGGATACCTTACAAACGTTCGAGCCTGTTTTCTTATTCATATCCAGTAAATATTGTAAACGTAAACGTAGATATAAACTTTTGTTTGTGTTTATGTTTTACGGCCATGTCAACCATATGGGATGTTGTCAAGCGCGGCCAATTTACCTTACCGCAGTTTAACTGGACATGCAGTCCTTTAAGCGGTTAACCAGTATTGTGCATATTTTTTAGCCAGAAGCTGACAACTGCCCATTCTTAAATCAGTGGAAGGGAAAGAATGACCACAGAAAACATTTCATGATCAATCTTCACTCCATGAAAAATTCTTGCCGACCCATCGGTCGAACCTGCAACCTCCTGATCACCAGTCGGAAGCGCATCCAACTGAGCTGCCGAGGCCGGGCCCACTGTAGAAACAATATGTTAGAATATTATAATACCTTTTGGTGTAACTGTCCAAAATCTGGTCAACACCGAATTGAATGTTTCACGGGTAGTAAGCGCTGTTTTCCATTCTTCGAAAATAACTATCATTGACGAATTAGTATTAAGCATTCCGTCAGTATACCAAAGTTCCTATTGGAAATAAAAGGACAACAAAATTAATCATCATTACGAAAACACGCCCATTCAAATACATTGAACATTTCACTGCCAAAAACAACTGAAGGTTTTCATGTAAAATTTCAGAGACGTTTCAGACTTCTGTTCAAAATATTCATGTAGATTGTTTCAGAGACGTTTCATACTTCTGCTCAAAATATTCATGTAGATTGTGGGAACTCGCCCGGACGATTCTAACGAGTACCCATGATCTATGTTTTAAGCAGAAATAAGAAAAATAATGAATACCTTTACGTTATAGGATTTAAGTATGTCATTTTACAGAAGAAATTGTTTTCGCTGGTTTATTTAACAAACGGTATTTGTAGACTGGAGAAAAGATGTTTCTTCATTACCAAATCAAGCAGACCCTTCATCACTGTATGTTTTGTTTCTGCATAGTGGCGGGCTTATTTTGCAGTGCAGGCAATGTTTTTATTATAAGACGGTTGAACAAGGGGACGCTTTGGCCAAAATAACAAAACATGTGGCCGCGTACGCGCACTGAAAGACTGATTCGACAAAAAGCCCGATAAGCTGTTTTCTCGCAATCCGGCTCATAAATATAAACGCCACAATCACAAAGTTCAGCCGTGCTGTGATACCAAAATACAAATTAAAACGCGACATTTACAAAAGGACCGATATACGAACTAATAAGAACTACAAGATTCGAATATTTTTTTTAAAAGGCCAGCAAAAAGACCACAGCAGAGCTCAATGTTCCGAGGCGACCATATGGTCTGTCTTTGTAGGGATACTTTACTGGCCCATTGACACATCCCATCAAAATGCATATTATAGCACACACTTTACACTTTGATATTAGACAGGAGAAGGATCAATAACATTCTGTAATAAGACAACAGCAAAATTATGTGTTAGACAACGATAGCCCCGAACATAAACAAACACAGTAAAATACTTAACATACGAAACATACTGAGTAAAATCGTCATTTACTCTGTAACTTATAAGCATAATACAACGGAAGTGCCACAAACATGAAATATCGTCTTCTGAACCACTAAAAGAAGGACAAATGAAGAACAAATTAAGACAGAATGAACGACACATATTAAACACAAGCGCATATATAAGGAAGAACTGCACATGAAGAACCTGCCTTAGAACTGTCAGAAGGACATCTACTGGGGACTTAAACTAGTTTAAAATCCGACTAAAATTTCTTGCAATGAAAGAGAAAGCAGAGTTATCAATTATTGTTTGTTGTTTGCCGAGGTACATTCTTTTTGTAGAGGGCAAAAGATTTGTGTATTATTCCGAAAAATCAATATAACTGACAATACATCTCAATTTATTCACAAAGTCATAATCAACATCTGGTTGAGGTAGAATTGAAGCAGTGTGTTGGTTCAATTCAATACTACAATTGGACAAATATTGCAGAATGAAGTCACTCAAACCCAAAAAATGTTTAAAGATGTTTTTGATCCTGATACCCAATTTAAAAAGTTCATTATTTTAAACAAAATATTTCAGTTATTAACCTGATGAAGACAGGAGACCCCTAAACGGGTAACTGGCAAACAGTGCAGACCCAGATCAGATGCTGCATAATGCGGCGTCTGATCATGGTCTTTACTGTTTACAAATAGTTCAGCCATTTTTCTCTAAGAATATCAACACCATATAGCCTTATATACCTCAAATCGAAAATGAACTTTTCTAATTTATAGTGTGGGAGAGTCTTTAATGGGTTAAATGCACTGATTTCTTAGATACTAGAATCAGCTCAATGATCCAAAGAAAAAATAATGCTAAACCTTTCCTTGGATGAAAAACAATAGTTCTGCAACAAAGTGGGATAGCAATTCTTATCTATTGGTACATGTATACCCACTGTTTGTTTAATATTATGCATACACTTACGGGCGCTCCCACACGCTTTAACTAACTAGGCTCATAAGCATCAAATCAGCAACGCAATAGTCCGGTTGTAATTTTAAGGATTCGAAAGAAAAACTATTCGATTGTTTCAGCAACAGTTCCCTGGGTATCTTCACTTACATTTATCCGGCTGAGAAAACGAACGGTGGTTGACTGATACTGTTTCTACTTTCTCTTCCTCGTAAGTTGCCTGTAATACTATGAATAATAGGTCAACCATAGAGGCTTGAATGTTTCCCCGTACTTTACCATAGTGCAGATTATATTTCATTTCCATTGGGATCATTGGGCCCATTGTGGAATCTTTCAAAATGGAGTTCTACTCAAGTATACGCTAGAGGGCTTAAGCAGTATTGCAAACTTTATTACTGCTTATGTAGTCTCAATAAAGCCGACACTCCTATTTTCTTATCTGTAGTGTGTTCTTTGTTTCCAAAGCAATCTTTTTGACGTTTATTTTACTACACTGCTGCTGGTATTAGTGCCGTGTGGTGGCGGTACTTTACCATAGTGCAGATTATATTTCTTTTCTTTTGAGATCACGGGGCCTACTGTGGAATCTTTCAAAATAGAGTTCTCTTCATGTATATGCTGAAGGACGTAAGCTGTGTTGCAAACTTCATTACTGCTTATGTAGAGTCTCAATAAAATCGAGACTGCCATTTTCTTATTTGTAGTGTGTTCTTTGTTTCCTTAGGCAATCTGTTTGACGTTTATTTTACTACACTGCAGCTGGTATTAGTGCCAAATGGTGGCGGTAGAACGTCTACCCGTACTTTACTATAGCGCAAATTATATTTCATTTCCTTTGGGATCATTGGGCCCATTGTGAAATCTTGGAGAGGGCGTAACTTCATTACTGCTTATGTAGAGTCTCAATAAAACCGAGACTCCCATTTTCTTATCTGCTGTGTGTTCTTTGTTTCCAAAGGCAATCTTTTTGACGTTTATTGAAAATACAAGGCAAACAGCCACAAATATTGCCAGTCTAATAACAACAGAAAAACACGTATTTTATGTAAATAATAATAATAATAATAATAATAATAATAATAATAACACAAATAATAAATCAGGCCTACGATACGTTGCTTTGTATAATTGATTATTGCTTATGGACACCGTTTTGCGATACACTTGCCCGTTCACTTGTGTCTCGAAATATATCGCAATTAAGTTGTATGTTTGTAGTGAGATATTATTGCTTTATTGTTTCAGGACAACGTGTACGACAATAAAATCGATGATTCAAAATCATTCAAATAAACCATTTCAATGTTTTCCTTTTATACTTGAAGTATACAAAATAATTTTGCCTGAGAAAGAACAAAACCGTGGCGAAGTGACTAATCTGTCATAATTCAAAGATTGTGGTTATTGACTGAGTCACTACACCCTTCATGCTCATACCACTTAATTAGAAAAACACATAGTGTCCTACACAACAAATATGTCTATAAAGTTGGCAAATAGAAGTCCACTCCATATATGCATATACTACTTCACCAATCAATAAAGATGAGACAAGGTGTGTACTCTATCAAGTTTGCTGGTGCGCTAATAGTTTTCTCTAAGGTCAGGCTTTGGAGATAGCAAACGCTTAGAGTAGTGTCTCCCTGAAGTAAATTATTATAAAATGCATTCATTCAATTAAATTTAATGTTTTGTTCAGAAATAACATGCTAACATGTTTGAGTTTGTTTTACGTTTGGCCGTGATTGAGTACCTGCAAGTAAAACTAGCTTAAATCCCCAAGAACGTTTTTTGCTGACCATTCCAAGGCGTTTCCACTACTGTAGGTCTTTGTTTATGCATTGGTGGGTCATATGTGGCGTTTTTTGTGTCTTTTTTCATTTCTCTTCTCTCCTTTTTTATGAAAATGGAAGGTTATGACCCATGGCTTCTTTGTTTGTGCGTCGGTGCTTTCATATGGTCATTTTTTCTGTTATTTGTTCTGATCTCTCCTTCTTCGGATGCCTCGGAAAGGCTATGCTGCGTGATTGTACTCGTAGCATTTCTTTGATATCTTAACATATCCTTTTTATTTGAAGCAAGGATATGCAAAATACTTATCGGAAGAAATTGGAAAATACTTCTGGTCAATTTTACAATACGCCTATGCATATCACATTACACTATTAATTGGTTCTGCTTTTAGGCGATAACCCCATTTCAACCTGTGCAAACGGAGCTGTAGAAGGTTTATATTTGCTAACGGAGTCATCTTCTTAAACATCTTTCAACAAACTTAGCTGATTTTCCGAAGTGTAGAGAATTTATTCAGATTAAAGGATTGTGACAAACTAGGCTAACTATCATTTCCAATTGTTTTGGTCACATCAGATATATAGGGTCCATCACGACTAGAAGCACTAAAAAGTGTTGGTAAAGATGCGACTGCAGATTGACGTTTTGGATCATTAGTTGATTTTTTACTTAACACTGGACACTTCGAAATAAGCCCCATCAGCTGCTTATACTGAGTATACCTCATGCTTGGGCTTTAGGGTCCAGTTATTTCGTGTTTGTGTTTCTTTCCCTTTGATGTCCCTGATGGGAGGTGTGGGATAATTGTATCGATTTCTGATCATTGCCTTTCTTTCTATTTTATCTGGCCTTAAACCGTGTATCAAATGTTGCGTCAATGTTTAATATATAATTTAAGATACCCACAAAAGGCCAGAATCACGAAACATAACCATCCCGAAGGACCAAATGAAGGACAGGTGAAGAATAATTAAACAAAGAAGAACTACCACAAATGAACCTCCTTGAAACGGTCAGTAAGAAATTTTGTGAAACTAAAACCAGAATTACTCACGCGAAATCTCGCGTTTCAATTTACTTAAAACCTTTAAGTCCCATAAGGCATGAGTTCATGTATGATAAATTTAGCTATTATGTTTGGTTTGTGTTTTACTGTGGATTACTATGGCTTGAGAACACAACAGAAATAGTTGGATGTTTATCTTGAGTCTGGAGTTCTTCTTTTGCCAAATGATTTCTGTGTAGATGCACACAACGTTTTTGTGGTAAAGAAAAAAAAAAAACAGGTTGGCAGTTTTAGGTTGAAAAACATTTTATATGGAGCTTGGATTCTGAAGACTTTAAACAAATTTGGATTAGCTTGTGGACTAGCATGTTGGCGTTATACATCAACAACGGACGCTGTCGACGAATATATTGTCATCGGTGTTTTATAGATTTAAAGACAGACTGCTGTGCCACTTACAATCATCGAATAGGATCTGGGTTTCTGCAACCAACAATGTTTCTAAATTTCTGATTTTGACTCTTTGCTTGTAACTACATCGGTGTCAATCACTTTAATGCGTCATGTGGAATCTATCGGACTTAATTTACTTGTCAATCATTCGCAAATACAATGTGTTATCTTATTTCTCGTATAAATATAAGTCATATCTAGAAACATGTTTGTAAAACTCTATGCCCCAAGTATAAGCTTGTCCATACACAATGCCAAAGTTGGAAAGGGGCATACCACGGGGATCAATCCTCGTAGTTTCACAGAAATAACCGATACAAATCACGACCAGAATTATATAGAATGTTATAGAAAACGCGTATAAAATTGATAAAAAAAAAACAGTTTAGAAGAGTGCTAGAATAAGTTATGTTATTTTCACTAATTACTGTTGTCAAAAATGAATTTGAAATAAAATAAAGATAAATTAATGGCTTAGTTCTTCCATTTTACTTTGACGAATGGTATGTCGTTTCTCCATTCATCCTATATCTTTTGCAAAAGTGCTTCTGAATTTCAGTTCTGATTTTAAAAAAAAAATAAAAATATTACTTTCCCATTGGTATTTTTATAAGTTATGACTAGAAAGAAAATTAGAAAGTTTGTAATAATATACAGTCGACTCTCGTTATCTCGAACTCGCTTATCTCGAATAACCGCTTATCTTGAAGTGATAATCTGGTCCCTGTTTTAACGCAGAGGTCTACCAACAGTCAATAAAATATTTTCCACAATATTTTCAATATATCTCTAACTTAGGAGTCAAATTACGTATTCATTCTGTTAAAGGTGGTTGTTCGATTAATTGTTTTTTCCTCAGTTCCGTAAATCTGATATGTCGAAATACGGATATCTCGAAGTGTTTCATAGAGTCCCTTGGAGTTCGAGATAACGAGAGTCGACTGTATACCATTCTATGATAAAAAAAAAGAATATAATGATGTCAGCATCATTCTATGATAAATTAAAAAAAGTGTATTCCTTCCATTTTGATTTGGAAATAATGAAGTCAGCAGCTCGGCACTTGAGTATTCGCTCGTAAAAATGGCTAAATAAAGTCCAATAGATTGCCTTTGGAAACAAAGAACACATAATAAATAGAAAATGGAAGTCTTAGTTTTATTGCGACTCTTTATATTCAGTAACGAAATTTGCAAAACTGCCTTTGCCCTCTAGCGTATACATAAGCAGAACTCCATTTTCAAAGATACCACAATAGACACAGTGAAACAACAAGTCCAGGAGCACTACAGGATAAGCGAATGGTAGGAACTTACTTGAGAACAGCGCCATAATGTTAGTATTAATTATTTAAAATTCATTGGTATTTATTTATTTATCTTTTTACTCGATTTATGGATGAATGGATGGGTGCACGGACAGACAGACGAACGAGCAAACGAATTAAATTATACTTTTTTCTACAATGCTTGCTAAATCTTGGCATTATGCGTATGCAGCCTCGCAAAGAAAGACTCAGTCAAACCGAGTCTACTTTTCTTTTTTTTTTTTTTTTTTTTATTTTTTTTTTTTTTTTTTTTTGTGTGTGTGTGTGTGGTACTTGTTTCCAAAGGCAATACTCTTTGACTTTTATTTTACTCTGCCTTAGCTGGTGTGGTGCCGTGTAGCGGCCGTAAAATGTCTCCGCCTACATCATTATAATACAGGTTATAGTGTATTTCCTTTGGGATCATTTAGCCCATCTTGGTTATTTTGAAAATCGAATACCGCTTAAGCCGGCGCTAGGGGGCGTATGCAGCCACTAAAACTACAGCGTCGCATATGAAGAGATTTAATCAACCGTGTCTCCGATATTCGTGATTTTGTATGTTCGTGTTTTTGTATGTTCCTTTTTTCCAAAGACAATCCTTTTGACTTTTATTTTACTCAACTGTAGCTGGTGTTGTGCCGTCTGGCATCCTTTGGGATCATTGAGCCTATCCTGATTATTTTGAAAATCGAATACCGCTTAATCCGACGCTAGGGAAGCGGGGGAGGGGGGGGGGGTGAGGGGCGTATGCAGTCTTACAAAGTAAAGTGTTGCATATGAAGAGACTCCAAAACACCGAGTCTCCATTTTTCGAGATTTTGTGTTTTCTTTGTTTCCAAATGCCATCCTTTTGGACTTTTATTCTAGTTGTTTGAAAGAAAACTACATCTTTGGTTTGTGTGACTTCCGCTTTGAAACAATTCATGATCAACACCTTTAATATTGTTTTGATAAGGACATGGTGAATCATCTCTTGTGTGATTCGCGAATAATTCATTAAGTTGCTACGGCTATTTCTGATTCTCGCGTGCAATACTTTAAAGTGTCTATCCTCCGTAAACTAATAAGACAGTACTTTGTGAGTATACGATGATTTTTTATGTGAGTTCTTCTCATGTATATGCTAGATGGCGTAAGCAGTGTTGCAAACTTCATAACTGCTTATGAAGAGTCTCAATAAAACCAAGACTCACATTTTCTGATCTGCAATGTGTTCATTGTTCCAAATGATAACCTTTTTAACGTTTATTTTAGTACACTGCACCTGGTGATAGTGTCGTGCGGCGGCCGTAGAGCGTCTCTTCGCATAGTGCATATTATATTTCATTCACTTTAGGATCATTGGTCTCATTGTGATAACTTTGAAAACGGAGTTCTGCTCGTGTATATGCTAGAGTGCATAAGCAGTGTTGCAAAGCATTTCTACTTTTGAAGAGTGTCAATAATACCGAGAATCCCATTTTGTAATCCATCACGAAACCATCCCTATATAATTATGACCCCCTTAAACCCCACTTTTATATAGTAAAATTGTGGTTTACAGGGGTATACGTTTGTTTTCTTATTTCTGCTCAAAGCATAGAATGTGGGTACTCGTTAGAACCGCCTTCAAACGAGTACCCAAAATCTATGTTCTGAGCAGAAATATGAAAATATATGAGTTTTTTATCTGAATTTTTTTTCAGTTATTGGAGGTGAAATTTTCTATATATTTGAATAGGCTTGTTTTCGTAATGTACAATATATCAATCAAACTGTACTATACTTCTTAGAAGCTAACCACGCCTGGTAAAACTTTCATCAGGCGACTTTTTCTAAAATATATATGTTTTTTTTTTTTTTGTTTTTTGTTTTTTGTTTTTGGTGTTGTTTTTTTAAAGAACCAGTGCACAACAAACTACAATAAGACCTGCGTGACCAGCAAAGATCAGCCAGTACATCCACACAATATGGCAAGAGTTCTCGTTCATCCATATTTGCATATCCTAGTAGCTGTAGAAGGCACATACAATCAGGGAAAATTCTGATCAGACTGCGCGGATGCACATGCTGATCTTTGTTGGTCGCACAAATCTTGTGGTAGGTTACTCGAGCGCCGACTTATTTGATTCAGTCACTAAACGGCCAGAAAACATATTTGTTTTCAAATGCACTCAACGAAGACTCTGATACGACTGTGCAGACTAAGTCTTCACTGGTCGCATAAGACTTATTGTAGGGATCACACATGGTGTTTCATGCATTAACATTCGCCAGGTCCCGTGGGAGGTGTTGAAAACTGAGCCCAAAGGCCACCATTTTCAACACCTCCCAAGGGACCTGGCGAATGTTAATGCATTGAAAAATCATGTTCGATCGCTATTTTTGCATAAAAATTGAAAATATTTGCTACAGTTTGCGTTATATCTTGCACTATTTTGTTTCGCCTTTTCACCGATGTTGCGCGAACGCTATTTCCACGTACTACGTTTGTTCTAGGGTAGGGCAGAACACATCTCGTGACGGCAGCTATTCTGTGGCCCGATATGAGCATATTGAAAGTTGCTTAGCCGTGCATTAACAGCGCGTGAATTGCATTGTTAATACACGGCTTTTCGCCTTTTAATGCACGACTGTTAACAACGTGCGACACTGCTTTTTTACGCAATAATGTACGTTTTGTGGAGCGCGAGTTTAAAATAGATCACCAATTTGTCGTCATCTGAATTAGACCAGAGAGTAGAAAAGTTGCAAAAACATACATTTAGCTCCACTGCTAATTCATCAATGCTGGCCGGTGACAGTACCATAAATGGAAATCGCAAGTCTTTCTGTAGAGTCTGCGTGTCGGTGACATTACGTTTGAAACAATACCATTCCCTTCCGCCTGTCTTACCGCTATACAAAAACACATGAAGAGTATTTTTTCGAAACCTTTCGAACCCTGCAATCAAAATAACGACAGTTACGATGTTATTAGTGACTACTACACAAACATATACACATCTTGATTTAAGCAGTTAGGAAGGTAATTCGATATTGCCCTGATATACAATTGGATTTAGCACACATACACGCACACACCAATACCCCCGACCCACCCGCCACACACACACGCGCGCGCGCGCGTGTGTGTGTATAGGGGGTTGTCTCTGCATCCTTGGCTGTGAGAATTGCGTCAAAGATAGAACACATGGTGATCCGCGAGAATATAAAATTTTACATGGGCCTTGGAAACCCATCGACAGAAAAGTATAAGATACTGCTGATAGCGGATATGAAGTGCGCAGAGCCTTTGTGTTAAAGTGGCACACGCGGTTTTCGGAAGGCCAGCCAGGTCTTACGAATGTGCTTAAGAACATGCTTAAATTTCAGGCGTATGTTTCTGAGAATTGGTTTAATTTGATTACAAAAGCAGGTTGTGTGCAGCTGTAATTCCTAATATCCGTATAGTTGGTGTATTTTGATTACATATTGTTTATTCTTAATCTGAGTTGCATCTAGTGAGACATAATTACCACCCCCAACCCTCCCTTCACCCCCTCCCCCTCCCCCTTCCTCCCACCCCCCCACACTTATACACGGGTGTTGCAAGGGAACTATGGAGTTTTATTCATAGTGTATTAGGCGCATACACGGTGGGTTCTGCGCATCGTAAAAGACGCATCAGTGAGGCGCGTCCTGGAATCACTGAAGTTTCTGCGCCGGTAGCGACGTGTAAAAGGAGGAATTCTTCGACTGTGTAGAATATCGATGGACGAGTCGTGGCTCTACCTTTAAGATACCGAGACGCACGCACAGTCTGCGGCATGTAGACGCCCAGGCTCACCTTCACCAAGAAAGGCCCGCGAGTTGCGCTCAGCGCGCAAACAAATGAACATTATATTTGCGGACTGCCGGAGAATGATTCCCTACCATACTGTACCCATGGGCCAGAGAGCCAACGCAGAATACTACTCATAGCTATTCATTTTATAGATATAATTTATCTTATTTCGGCCCGCCCACGGGCGGTTGAATATACGATAGGATTTTACTTAGAAACAACGAAAAACCTTGAACGCTCCAAATGTATGGTTTTCGGCATATTCATTCTTTCAAGTAGTTTGCGCTGAAAACCTGTGTGTATTAAACGCATTCAGTCATTGGCTGACTTTAGCTCTACCAATGGCTTTTGTTGTTTTAAAGCAAACCAAGGCTATGGCATTTTAGGAGCAATCAATTCTGATCATGTGTTGAAAATCAGTAATGCAGCGGTGCAAACGGGTTAATGTAAATACTGAAAAAGCTAACACTATGGAAGTTAGGCCAGCTCGCAGAATGAAAGGTAATTCTGCAGAGATAAGTATATTGAAACCACGATACACTGCTTTCTGATTTATGAAAGTACATTTGCTTTTGGCCTTCATAGTTGTTTTAAGCTTCTTCTGATGACAGAATGTGGGATATTTGTTTTCTTATTTTTTACTGAAAATAGATCGTTGCCTCTCAAAGCAAATAATTTTGAAACAGCGAGCTTTTGATTTTAGAGGTAACCTGATTGCTCTCGATAAGAAGTGGTATCCACATAATATTTTCTCATTTCTCAATAATAATAATAATAATAATAATAATAATAAACATATGTTGTTTTTTTTTTGTTTTTTTTTTTTTTTTTGTTTGTTTTTTGTTTTGTTTTTGTTTTTATTTTTTTTTTGGTTGCCTCAGCAAGGCACTTCTAATAAGTACCACAACATATGTCTTTGTGAAAAAAATAGGAAAAATAGTCAAACTTACGGCTGACAAACTGGCTATATCTTGAGCTATGCATCTAGCTAATTTTTTCTATTATTTGTCCATGAAAAAGTTTTCTTTAATAGAAATGCCTCAATGGAGTTTTCGGCCATTTCTGCCAAGGGAGGTAACTTTAACCACGCTTGGCTTATTCAGCAGACAATAACTTGGTTATTTATTTTTCTTATGTTCCCCAGAAATCAGGATTTGACATTTGCTATCTATGGGTACTGTTTTCAGGGAGAAGTAAGAAAATGTCTTCTGTATTCATATGTCAGGCTAGAAGTTTGTTTATAGAATTTTGTTGCTTTGGAGGTAATAAGAAGTTAACAGATTTAACATATTTAAGATTTCTGTGCAAAAAGATAGCCTTACATGTAGCTTTTTTAAGTATTCTTTCCCTACCTGATCTGTTATGAACCTGTTCTGGTCTACTAGAGTACATTAAGGATAACTTATTTTCAACTTTTAGGACATTTAATTATACTTACCTGTTCAAAAGTTTTACCCAGAAAAAAGGGCTGGGTATTTTAGTTGAAAGCGGTCATTAGGTGGTAATACTAAAGTTTTCTCTCTCTCTCTCTCTCTCTCTCTCTCTCTCTCTCTCTCTCTCTCTCTCTTTGAAATAGACGAAACAGTTACTTTAATACAATGCATGTTGTGTAAACATTTCAGCAGACAACAAATTTGTGATGAATTGTCTTATTTTCCCAACCAGAATGAAATATGACATTCCACGTAAATTGTCTCCTGAAGAGACAAGTTGCATCGACTGCCCAAATTCTGTTGGGGAAAAAAAAGAACACATTCAACAGACAATTTGCTTTTGGAATTTCAAAGCCAGCCGTGTGTGAAAAGAAGAAATAAGTATGACTAATATTTTGTCTGCTGAATTGGCAGAGTGTGCTAGAACACAGTATTTTGTTAACTCAGATTATCAGCTCCTCTAAATTGTAACCGTTTACAAAACACAATATATTAGGCATATGCTGTGAGTACCCACTAACGGAAAATGAGTGATATTTTATTTCTACATGAAAACATATGCTGTGGGTACACATTAGTAGCGCCTCAGTGAGGTGCTTCTATTGATTACACACATTTTTTTTTTTTTTTTTTTTTTTTTTTTTTTTGTGGAGAAATAAGAAAATGATTGTTGGATACTTCTCTTATCTGGAGTTTAGGTGTAAGGCATATTTTCTTATTTTGAGATTTATGTTAGCTTGAGTTATGCCCCACGTATATACACTCAGCAGATCTGTGTGATCAGAAAATATATGAACAGCCACTAGCTGAAATACACAATGTTTAACTTTACCACGGAGAAATTTAGCAATACTATGTCCTGTTTGGGCTAGGTTATGCAGCCATCCTGTGTGTCTCAGTCGGATAAGTGTCAGGCTATGATTGGGAGGTAGCGATGTCAAACTCTGCCAGGTCGGGCACATTCTTACTTGAAGATTTAATATGAAATGTTTTCTATGGCCATTCTCTGCCTTCCGCTGATTCAAGAAGGGCAGGTGTGAGTTTCTGGCGAAAGAATGTGCACAAAGACAAGTTAACTGCTTAGAGGACGAACCCTGCACAAGAAAAAGTGTGGTTAGGAAAACTGACCATCCCGACAAGACCTTAATATGGTGGACTGGGCTGTCAAACCAACCCAACCAAAACCCAGGAGAATGATGTCTCTATGACATATTACAGACAGTGAATCCCGAGATGAGTTTCACATCTAACAGTCTAATCAAAACCTTTGCTACGTGCTTACAGAATTGGTGGATATAACATTTACCCTAAAAATAAAGACACATACACCTGTAAAAATGTAAAAATCCAGATCAGATATCACAGAAGGTGGCATCTGATGTGGATCTACATAGCTTGCTACTCATCAAGCCAATCTTTTGGATACATCAGCAAACAGTAAAATGATATTGTTATTAGCTCGCCGGAACTTAAGTTCAGGCAGAACAATAGCAATCACTGCAGCGTTGCCTTGCAAAGAAGTTTAAGGTTTCAGTCAAAGTTTTAAGAGCTCACTACTCATAGACCTCATGACAATTTTAATTCACCTAAAGATAGGTATTAATCTGCCAATGTCATCAGGACCCATGCCCGAACTTTTAGGGTCGAGATAACAGGCCTAAAATTTTCAGGTTTCAGTTTTTGGTTTAAGTTTTAAGAGCTCATTACTCCAAACCTTATGATGGATTCAATTAATATTTGGTAAAATTTCATTAGCACCATCTTAACTCGTGGCATGACCTAAGGGTCAAGAACACGGACAGAGTTTTCATGATAAAAATGTTTGGTTAAAGTATTGCCAGACCTTATAATGGATTTAATTCATATTTGTACAATAATAGATATTGGTCAAAACATTTCATCAGCAGGCATATGGCTTTGGGGTCATGAATTAGATTTAAACGCCATATGTATTCTTTTTTTTTTTTTTTTTTTTTTTTTTTTTTTCTTTTTTTTCAGTTTTCCATCGGTGCATTATCAATGGACACTTCAAGCAAAAGGGCGCATAACATTCAAATATAATGGTACAGCTAAATGATTCAGCTTATATTGATAAAACGTTTCGTTTTTCAAGGTGCTGCGGAATGTCCTTATGTGGGCACTCGGATAATAAAGACCCGGCATCCCTGCCGACAAATGGATCATTTGACAAAACAATATGTCTCCGCACACGGCAGCCGAATCGCAGTTAAAGATCGACGCACTGGAATAATGACAACTGAGCCTCCCTCTTAACTCCCCGGACCTGACACCTTTTGACCTAGCATAAAACTACAGTTGAAAGGATAAAAATGGACAATTTATTCTAGTTTTAGAAAGTACCATACCAAATTACCCGAAGGTATTCTCCGGCTTGGTTTTCGGACGATATAAAGAGATAGTGGCCTGAACTACATCAGCGATGCGTATTCTATTCTGTGTCAAACTTTGAGACCAAATCAAACGTTATTTTATGTCAATGACAGTCGAATGCGCCCCGTGCTGGTCGCGCTAAGATGACATACTTAGTTTAGCAATATCTTAATGTACAAGACGTTGTTCGGTATAATTTTTGGAACACTAATGATTGAAAGAAAGAAGTTTACTATGGTGTATGCTTAGTTCCTCTGCGACGTCTACGGGTTTATTGAAAAACCCTCATGCCAAAAAGATCTTATGTTAGGTGTTAGTCTCTAAAGATATGAAAGTCATACCAAAGGAATAATGCATAGCTGAAAGAAATCCCGCCTACAGCTGGATTTGAACCCGGTCTTCCCGGATAAAATCCAATGGGCTAACCACTGAATCAAATTCGACTTTCTGACGCAGCTGTCAGAGATTGAATGTATACCTACATGCTATGCAAAATCTGCAAAAGTCGTAACACTCCCTCTCGTCAAGGAAGTTATCATATATGATGAAGCAAAGGCGATTTTCGGCGAAATAAAAAAATAGAAAGGAAGGCTATGATCAGGAATCGATACAATTATCCCATACCTCCCATCAGAGAGATCAAAGGGAGAGAAACACAATCACGAAATAACTGGACCCTAATGGAAACGTCACTAGTAGAAAGTCAACGGACAGTTACTTTCCCACAAAGTGGCCAAATGGCTATCCAAAACAAAAAGATGTAAGCGACGCACACATTCAAAGACGAACTATAACAAAAATAAACCATGACAGAAGAACCGCCTTGGAACGGTCAGTGAAAAGTATTTCACTGGGGGCTTAAATCGATTTTACGTGACCACAATTCTCGCCCTTATTTCTGCCGCGGCTTAGACACATAATTTGTTCAGTCCACATGAAGGCTTCCTCTCATCAGTGCTACATCTCCGAGAACACAAAAAAAATCATCAAATTACAGAGATGAAACAACGAAGAGGACTCGACTGCACAAAACAACTGAAATGCTAGAGCAAAAGAAACCAACAGAAAGACTCCGGTGGGCTCGACCACAGATAGAGCATTAAGTACCAACCAACATTACCCAAAATTAAATTTCAAGTAAGCCTTTACGCTGGAACCATCATAGAATCTGAGGCCTGACCCGCCGGCGTACAATTAAAGAGGAAGCAAAGTTATTAACCGTGATTGGGTTAACAACCATGCATTCAGTATGTCGTATAACATTTATGTTGTACCCAATCGTTTTATATCGAAGAATGATTTTACGAAATTGAGTACTGAAGTCATTGCAAGCAAATATTTTTCTGAATTTATATAGTAAGTCACCATAAACTTCGGGTTCCGATAGGCATTGTTGCAGAACAGATTTAAGTCCAACATTGAATTTAGAAACTAAATCGGAATGACGTCTATAAAATTTAGAAAAGGCTTTACGTAGCTTATACCGATAACCCTGATTGAGAAGTTTAGCAGTTAGTAATTTATTACGAGTGTTGAAGTCAGTTACATGACTAGACACTCTGGCAAATCGAATTAATTGTGAAATATAAACACCGTAGGATGCCACACGAGGAACATCACCATCCAAGAAAAAAAAATTTGCAATTTCAAAATCAAAATCATCGCGTTTATCATAAACATTGCAGGAAACAAACCCATCTACAAAAGGAGATAAATGTAAATCCAGAAACGCGGCTTCGTGATTAATTTGATTTTTATGTTTTCGCTTTGATGCATTGACTGAGTTGGGAGCCTTTATGCGAACCGAATTTTTATGTATTTATGTATTAAGAGTAGCATCGGGACCTAGGGTGAAGTTAGCTAGCTGTAAAAGTGCTTTAAACCGCCCGTTGGTTTGCTCTACCGACCTAGAACGTTCTAAGGCGGTGGTCCCGGTGTTAGTCTTCCTCTTTGTTGCTTTGTGGTTCATTCTACGAGGCGATTTGTTGTATGTCTTTCCGTGTGTCATTTTGTTCTTGTGTTTTTTTCAGTCCTTTTAGTATTGCGATTACCTCGCTTGGGGAAGAGAGACCTAATTTTAAGGCTTTTCGTACGTCTGTTCGGTTTGTGCTTGTTTAGATTTGTCGGTTTTCTCTTCCTCTTGGGGTCTATGAAGAGCTGCAGTTTGTGATTGTGGCACTCCCTGGACTTTTCTCTTACCTTTTTTTTCGGTATCAGAAGAATTAGATTTATTTAACTGAAGTTCTATGGGGTAAATTTGACTGATTAAACCGTCGAAGTAGGTATTGTCAATATTCAATAAATCATCCAAATATCTTTAAGACGAGCTAAAAGCTTCAATGATTTCAGATTGGTTTTCAACGGAAAGGGATATCTTGCAGTCTCTTCCATAACAAAACAAGAACAAATCAGCCACAAGGGGCGAGCAATTCGTACCCATCGGAATACTCACAATTTGTCTAAATAACTTAGTACCAAATCTTATATAAATATTGTCAAGTAGAAAGGGGAGAGCTTCACACATTTTCTGACAAGTCCAATATGGGAAATTTTTATGCACTTTAGAAGTGAAAAAAAATTCTTACATGCAAGGTAGAGGGAATTTTCTTTATCAAATGTCCATTCAATTAAATCATTTAGTTTTTCTTTTATAAGATTATGGGGAGTGTAGTATAAAGCATGGAGAAATCATAAGTAGACAGACTTAAAGCACGAAATTGTCTGGATTCCGATTTATTTAAAATCTCATTCGAATTTTTTATAGACCAAAACAGATCTCTCCCTGATGTTTCGAAAACTTTGTCACAATATTTAATTACATGTTTTTGATGGCAGAAAGACATAAAGTTAATAATGTAGAAAGTTTATTGGTGGTACAAGAGCTTGAATTTGCAATAAACTGTGCTTTGTAAGATCTTTTATTAAGTTTAGGCAACCAATATAACGTAGGAAGCTTGTCTTGGCTTTCAGTAACGCGTACAGTTAACTTGGTGGCTGAATAACAGATATGGTTATTAACTACAGACCTCCCTTTAGCCAAAGGTTGTAGCTCATAGGCCTTAGTACCTCCAAGCTCTTGTTGAAGAGTGTTAAATTGTTGGAGCCAACAAACAACGACAACATTGTTAGCGACCTTGTCTGCCGGAGCCAAGAAATACTTCTTATGAAATTTTTGAATTCCTAGTTTAAGGTGACGTAGAGATGTATTCGGTTAAGGAGGTAATAAGTTAGTATTTTGAGAATAGAAAGAAATGCGTTTGTTCACTAGTTTCAAAATGCTAAGTTTCCATTCGCTTGGGGCTTTATGCTCAACATACTCTCGCTTACACCATCGATTACCGAATTCTTTCAAGGCAGCAGCGATTTCTTCCCTATATTTATTGAAATCAATATTAGAAGGAAATCGGTATTTCGGTCCTTTAGAAATAATATTTCGTATCCTAGAATCAGGAATAATTTTTAAATTGCCAGTAAGTATATGACCAGCAGTTGGGTAGCAATTCACTGAGTCTTTACAATCTCAAGTATTAGAAGTGCTAGTATCAATACCAAGATCTGAAACAAGTTTATTAAAATTAAAAATGATTGATCTTATCGGTTTGTTATATATATAGCAAATTATAGGAGTTTCAGAATTTTGATAAGAAGTAGAAATGGATGAGATCACCAAACTGTCCCGGACGATACTAGACAAATCTATAAAATCCATACCTCTATTAATAAAAGATACCTTGATGTAATGACGTTTGTGATTAATTTCAGAATCGATGTAAGGACGAAGAGCATGTTGAGTATAACCTCTAGTTAGAAGAGCTGCATCATACAGCTGATTAGATCTATTGTAGAATGTATTCGCCTCGGTGTCCAAACTACGTAATACAGAAATGAGAATTAAACTAAGAAATGCAAGCATTGAGTGGCGTCCGTGATTCAATAATATTATATACAGTCACCTCAGCCTTGTATTGTTTCTTTTAAACGTCCGTAATTTTTCTTAGTGCCGTGAGATCTCGTTAGATGTTTTCGACATGACATTCCAATAGCGAGAAAATATAAAAATCGGGCATTATAGAAATATTACCACAATGATAAATGTTGTCATTAAAAAAAGGGTAAGAGAAAAGTCCAGGGAGTGCCACAATCACAAACCGCAGCCCTTCTCTGATCCCCAAGAGGAAGAGGAAACCGACTAATCTAAACAAGCACAAACCGAACAAACGTACGAAAAGCACCAAGATTAGCTCTCTCTTCCCCAAGCGAGGTAATCGCAATACTAAAAGGACTAAAAAAACACAAAAACAAAATGACACACGGAAAGACATACAACAAATCGCCTCGTAGAATAAACCACAAAGCAACAAGGAGTAAGACAAACACCGGGACCACCGCCTTAGAACGGTCGGTAGAGCAAACCACCGTGGGGTTTAAAGCACTTTTACAGCTAGCTAACTTCACCCTGGGTCCCGATGCTACTCTTAATACATAAATACATAAAAAATTCGGTTCGCATAAAGGCTCCCAACTCAGTCAATGCCTCAAAGCGAAAACATAAAAATCAAATTAATCACTATAATAAACAAAGACGAGTACTCATGGCTAAGTCTACTGTATGCCAGAGTAAATGAAAACCAATAGTTAAACCACAGCGGGCCAAGCCAAAGACATATCGTCACGCCCCAACCCACTGGTGAAAGGTTTACGAAGAGGCCGTCATTGAGTCTGAGGCCCGAACCGCCGTCGTGCAATTAAAGAGTGAAGCATAGCCATCAACAATGATTGGGCTGACAACCAGGCACGCAGTCTGCCGCACAACATCCAGGCCACAGCCAACTCCTCCATAACGGTTAATAAGTTTTCTGAATTGCTCCGAAAAGTTAGACTCATCTACAATTTTTCTAAATCTGTACACTAAGTCACCGCAAAATTCGGGTTCCGATATACCTTGTTGCAGAAGCCTTTTCAGACTGACGTTACACTTTTCCAACAAGGCAGCGTGTCTGCGATAAAAGCCCAATGGAAAAGGTGTCTGTAACGATTTGATCCGTTTTAATTCAGTTCGTGTCTTTTGATAATTTTAAATCTAGCTGTAGACTTTACATCGTAGTATACTTTTCCACTGGTTGTATAGAAACATCATTTAATGAATGACTTTTACATTTATAGTGACTGTACAGGAAAGTGTCATTTTGTTAGGCTTACTCATTCTACGATAATGTTCATTAAATCTGGTTTTTAACAAATGATTATTTTGCCCGACGTACCGCATTTTGCAGTTTGCAGCACGTCAGGTTATAACATATATCAAATCTGTATACCTTCAGGTCAAATCGGACATGTTTACTACAGAAAAGCGTCTAACGTCTACAGATAAAGAAACGGTAGACGCAGTGCATTAATGAGAACAGCACCTGCACCTCTTAGCATTGCACTTAGAAATACTAGGATACATACCACTTCTTTTAAACGGATTGGTATTGTTCGAAGAATTGGCGATTTTAGAGGAGAAAGTCTAATTCTAAGATTATTTTTAATCATATTAGTGTTGCCTGCTCGACAGAAATTAACGAAAGCGGCAGAAAACAAATTTACGGGTCTTACCAATATCGACCGCAACATAGTTCTAAAGTTATTGATGGAATAGGGAATCCGTACAGAAGAAGCAGAATGTAACCTAAGGGGAGATAAAGTAATTGTAAATCTATCAGTAATACTCATGCGGTTGTAAAGTTGTGATACCGTCAAAAAAAAGCAATCTTCATACCGGTCATTGACAAAAACAGCATACGAAAGAGCTGAAAGTAAATCATTCAAACAGAAGGAAAGTATAACAAAAGCCCACAAAACTGCTATGTCTACAATAAGTCCACAGATATCAAACAAACAATTGTTGTACAACGAGGCACGAACATCGGTTTAATTATGACCTTCAACAGGTATCTAAAGGATGCCAATTTAAGGAACGGTGAAAAACAATTGTAAATGCAGTCTCTAAAGATTGGAAAAATAAGAGCATTAAATGAATGTACGGGGAGCCTCCATCTTACGACATAAAAAGTGAAACAAAGGAATAAAGCTTAGCTGAAATATATATATATATATATATATATATATATATATATATATATATATATATATATATATATATATATATATATATATATATATATATATCCCGCCTATCGTGAGATTCGAATCTGGTCCGGATAAAAATCTAATACTCCAATACTCTAACCCCTGACGCAAAGAGTCAATTCCCTGACGCAGTTGTCAGAGATTGAATGTATACCTACAAGCCATGCAAAATCTGCCAAGGCAGATTATCGAAGGAAGAAGTAATAGGCAGTCACAATGTTCCTTCTCCCGACTAATTTAATTAATGGCAAACATCGTGTATCATTGTAATCCGAAAACGAAAATCTTGACGCTGATTTGTTTTCTTATGTCTGTTGTTTGTACCCCTATTTTTGCATTTCTGAAGCTTAACACCCGTTTTAATGTATTTCTCTTATCGGTATCAGTACTGTGGTTACTTCACTAGGGGTCGTATGCGCGCAAACTACAGTGTTGCATATGAAGAGACACAATCAAACCGAGTCTCCGATTTTCGTGGTTCTGTATGTTCTTTGTTTCCAAAAGCAATCTTTTTTACTTTCGTTTCACTCCACTGTAGCTGGCGTGCCGTGCGGCGGCCGTAAAAAGTCTCCCAGTACATCATCATAGTGCAGGTTTTATTTTGTTTCCTTTTGGATCATTGAGCACATCCTGATTATTTTGAAAATCGAATAACGCTTAAGCCGGTGCTAGTGGGCGTGTGCACCCTCGCAAACTACGGTATTGCATATGAAGAGACTGAATCAAACCAAGTCTCCGATTTTCGTGATTTTGTGTGTTCTTTGTTTCCAAAGGCATTTTTTTTTTACTTTTATTCGAACATAGGAAAAAAGGAAAAAAATATCCAGGACCCTTACTTAGGCTCGATACGCACACTAATGTGATCGTCTAAACCAATGTTTGCACAGTAAAGAAATACCGAAATACCTATATTGGTTTAAAAATCAACTTCCCAGGTAATCCCTCTTTTAGATTCCAGAACCGAGCACAAGGCATTATAAGGAAAGTTTTGTTCGATAAATGAGCCTGCACTTGAGCCTGTACTAATCCCATGCTAGAACCTTACACTTTACCTTAGACAAACTGAGGTCCAGCTGGAGTTCGGGTGATACTGGCGAAAGTCAAAAAAATGATTTCTTCTGTCAAACTCAAATCCACAAAAAAAAAGGGAAGGCGCTTGCTTAAAAATCGTCACGAAGAGTCAAAGGCCTTAGGCGTCGATCAAGTTGTTGACCCTCCAGCCTGGCATTCCATCAGGTGCAGGGAACCTAGAAACAGACACCTTTCTGTCGCCAGAGACAAAATAAAATTAGCAACACTGCGAACGACACTCCTGGCGTCAACCTCTCTAGCGTAGAACTCACTGAATTAGATCTTATCAAAAGGTCGAGGTTTCTGTCACCGCCCATAGAGATATGACACAAGAAAACAATTGCATGACACTACGGTCTCCAGCAGAAACATTCAGTTCGAATCACACTAATATGAACAAACTGTTCATGGGAGAACTATGCGAGTTTCATACCTAAGGCGATGGGCAACTTTTAAACAAGGTACTGGTCTGGAACGTTCATTGGCAGTGCGGAATGTGTTAAACGTCACACAAGCTCTCAAAATCCCAACTGTTAACCTCACTAAATCCGAACGCCTTTCCATCTATGGTTTTCAAAAAAAAAATTATAAAGCCGGTTGCCAATGGTTCTGCGGTTGCTGTCATTGACAGAGATTACTACGTCTCAGTGGCTGAGAGACAACTAGGAGACTCCACTTACTACAGACTCCGCACCCGAGTTTTCTAAACAAGTGTGTGAAGCAATCAGTGAAATGCAAGATGAACAAAAATTACCTGCATGTTGACCAACCTAAAGCGGGAAGATTCTATATCCCCAAAGCGGACAACCCTGGTGGTCCCGTAGTTTCTGCCAATAATCACCCCATGGAAAAGATAACAGAGTTATGGATTTGCATCTGCAACTTCAGATAAAATGTCTGCCGTCCTACTTAAAGAACACAACAGATTCAATGAGGAAGCAAAATGTTCTGGCCCCATTTCAACCCGAAAGCCTCATTGTTTCCATGGATTTCACTTCCCTCAATTGCAATATCCCTTGGCATGCGAGGAGATGTGGAAGGAAAGAAAAAACATAAAGAACAACATACAAAAAGACTGGTAAAACTTCTGACACTCATACTCAAATGCAACACTTTCAAGTTCAACGTAAAATATTATCTCCGGTCTAAGGCAATGTCATATCCGCTCATACTCTAAGGAAGCCCCGTTGAATTGGTGTACACTACGGTAGCATGATCGACGGATCACGAGCGGAGCAATTTACTTTCTTAATGTGGGAGGACTGACAGGAGGCACGTCCGAGTCACCTGTGCTCCTGTCAGAGAATTTAAGGCGTAGCCTCTGAGTGTTGGACGGAAATGTTTGATATGATTTCAAGGAGAATACATCGAGGTAAAATTGGTGAACTTTATGTATTGTTGTTTGTTTCTGCATTTAATTTTACACGGATCCTTATTTGTGCCGTTTGCGCTGGAAAACGCTACAGTGGTGTCAGAAGTAGGATACAATGAAATAATTTGAGCCGAAATGAATTCAACAAATGACATTTGCCGAGGTAAAATGGAATGCATTTGTAAAGGGTTTCAAGAAAGTATCTTAGGCAGTTTCCAAGTTATAGAGCCGACATATATTTCAGAAAGCACTATTTCCATTGTTTGATGGGCCAAAACTCCAAAAGTAGAATACGCAGAGTTTCGGTTTGCGTGTTCTGCACCTCCGCACATAATTTTTAACATTTTTATGAAGTTTTATTAAAATATCGTTCAAACTTATAGAGCTGGCACAAGAACATAGTAGAAATGCCGATTTTTAATATATACAAAGCTTAAAGGGTGGTAATTCCAAAAGTAAGTTAGCCAGAGCTACGGTTATGCACATTCTCTTATAGCGTTTGATTTGTAAAAAGATATGTCGTGAAAGTATATCAAACGGTTTTTAATTTTCAGAGCGGAAGCAAATACATAGTAGAAAAGACTATATTTAGTATTTGTCTCGTTTAAAGGGTAGACCTTCCAAAAATAAGTTAACCAGTGCTACGATTCTTGTAATCTGCACATTCTCTCATGATGTTTTTTATTTGTAAAACAAAATTCGTAGAAATATCACAACAGGTTTTTAACTTACAGGGCAAGTACATGGTAGAAAAAGGCTCTGTTCAATGTTCAAAGGGACATAACTCCACAAGTAGGCAAACTCAACAAGTAGGCAAACCCGAGTTAGGTTCATTAGTTCTGCAGGTTGCATCACAGAGTTTTAAATTTGTGTGAAGTTTCATTAAAATATCTGAAGCTAGTTTTGACTAACAGGCGGACACTAGTACATGGAAGAAACAGCTAGTTTAAATATTTACGATCTTTAAAGAGCCGTAACTCCAAAGGTAGGTTAACCAGAGTAATGGTTCTTGTGTTATGGACATTGTCTGTTGGTGCTTTACATAAGTGTGAGATTTTATTAAATATCTTTATTGTTTTCAACTTACAGACCGAACTTTGCATTGTCTCAAAGTTGGTACATTGATGTGAAGTTTCGTGAAAATATCTCAAATGTAATGATCATAATTATGGAGCAGAGATGAAATTTTGAAGTGTTGACGGATGGATGGACGGACACTAAAAAATTAGGACGGTATAAAATAATACCTGGTAACTTTTTGTGGCGAGCAAAAACAAGTTCGGAATGCGGCGTGTTTAACGAGGGGATAGCTCTGATTCCTTCTTCAGACCAGATGAAGGACAATTTTAAAAAAGACAATATCGCAAACGTATTACAGAGGAGGGAGATATGGTTCCTCACAGAATAGTCACTTGTAATGAAACGTGGGTTCATATATTCGAGTCCTAAACAAAACGCCAGGGCAAGTTTCGGAAGTATCCTTCTTCCCCTTGCTCCACGAAAAGCCATCCTCAGTACGTCTGTAGCATTTGTGTATTTTATTCTGCGATATGCAAGGAATTATCTTAATTCACGTGGTACTTTAGAAGGCAATGGTCAGCGGTGAGTAGTATGCCACCTTTCCGAGAACTGAATTGTAGGCTACAAAAAGAAAATGCCCGTTTCTGATACAGTCACAAATTATTCTACATTAGGATAACGCGCCCTGATACGTTAGTCATATTGTAGGAGAAAAAGTTGACAAACTGACCATAGATTTGCAGCCGCCTTCACCTTATAGTCCAGACCCGGCTAGTGTGATTTCCTGATGTTTTCAGCACTGAAGAATAGTCTACAAAGAGTTTAAAGCAAAGCGAAACACAATATAGCTACGAGAGATGTCGTGTTCAATCAGTGCATTAAAGTAAATGGTCGCTATTTTGGAAAGCAATTTAGGTTGAAGATACGAAAATGTTATAGTTTTGTAGTTATTCGTGTTGTTTTCGAAGTTTTTTTTTATCCACATTCTCTCTCGTATATTTCGTATAAGTATCTTTGTCTTGGTAATATGTTTCATAGTCGAGACCTCCTATTTTATTTGCAACGCCTTTGATTTCGTATGAAATATGGTCAATTGTCAGTATTATGAACATGTCCGATAAATAAACGGCATTGGGTCCATTGCCTTCTGCATAGTAGACCTAAGTTCATATGAAAGGTCACGGTACTGACTAGGGGCGACTATGCTTATATACTTTCGCCCTTCCTGGGTACCTTCTTTGATATTTTGAACATGCTGTAACGTCCCTAAATACTACTACATAAACAATATCCAATAAACAATATGCAAGTGCATATTGTACTTAAACATAAAAAAGACATGCCTCATTTAATCAGAATTCAAGTACCCACACAAGCTAATCACTTTATATTGTAAACTGTAGATACTTCGAAGCACAGGGGTCAGAAAGTTTGAATAAGTTTACATGATGATATCAAATAAACTTACCGTTGGGACATTCATCATTCATCGTTGAATAGATAATGTACTGCCCACGTGGCCATTCTGCTGTTGTGGTAACAGTTTTATGCCAGTCTGAACTGTCGTGATTAGTAGTAGATGGTTCGCTACTGACACGCTCTTTAACGCAAAAATAATACGGATAGTTAAACGTATCAAAAGGTTCAACATAATCTAACTTATGTTCCTGAGACAATCCATATGCATGTGTTTTCCAGGATTGGCTATATACAAAAATTAAATCGAAGTGACTATGTTTCCAGTTATTAAGTTCCTGGTCAGGACATCCATATATAGACATGGGAATAGCATAATCACCATCCGGCCACTGTCTCCAAGCAAACTCTGAAACAAAATATTATAGTTAGTATATTTTGCAAGTATAACACAATAATATAGTACATAATTAACATCAGGTCACTGTGTCCAGGGAAATACTGGACACCTCTTATTGTGAGTATATTTCGTTTAAATTGTTATAATATAGCGTTTAAATAAAATGTCATTACAACTATATGGCTATTGCTCTAGCGACATGAGAAAATGTGTTTTCGAGGTAAATGCCAACAATAAAGATCAAGATCAGCCAACGGAGATATATAGTCTGATCTGGAACTTTGCTATACTTTGTTATGTACGACAATACCCAAAGATTTTATATATGGTCTGATCTGAAACTTTGCTATACTTTGTTATGTACGACAATATCCAAAGGCTCTACGAACGGGCTGTACAAGAAGACCCTGATCAGACTGTGCGGAATTTCAGGTTGATCTTGACCTTTTCTGCTCATATATGCCTGAAGACATGTCTGTGACATGGCCCTTTCTTGTCTGTTATTGGCCTATAGTTTTACAACCTTTATTTTATTTTTTTTTTTTTTTTTTTTTTTTTTTTTTTTTTTTTTTTTTGCATTAGTTTTAGACTGTCATTGAGCTCTCAACATTGTTTCATTGCATTTCTGTCATTATTTGTCGTTTACTGTGTGTTTTAATAGATACCGCAAGAGACATTTACGTGTACCACACGCATATTTGTAATTTTAATGGCATCGGAAGTACGGGTGAGGTGTCGATCGAGTAGAATAAGTTAAACCGTTTCTATCAGAAAGTTGCTTCTTCTTAATGTTTAAAGGTGGCTCATCTGTTGCAGTAAGTCTTTCTATGGATGCCTGTAATTGCATCTGCACTTTTGTTTATGATATATTATCTGGTGTCATTATTTGTGTTATCATTGTTCTTCCTCATTCTTCCCCAAGCCTCGGTAAGGCTGTGTTTTGTGATTGTGGCATTTTGTGTGTATCTTCTGGAAATGGTAATTTTTGGCATTGTTTGTTGCTCACCGATTCGTCATTAAATGCCCCAGGAAGGCTGCTTATGTGATTGTAGCATTTTCTTGGCATCGTAATTTATAGTTTGTAATAGCCAAGTGTTGCAGATATAACCACTTGAAGAACAATTTAGTAAATAAATTTGAGTATTTCGGTCACTACAGATTGGCACCACTTCGGAGTTAATATTTGTTATATTGAGAATCTTTGGGTGATTTGAGGTAATTCGTTCAACCATGTTTTAGACATGCACGTGGAAAATAGTTGAAAGGTTTGTGTCTATTTGGAATATCCTTTGTGAAAATCATTACTTTTAGATCAATGGATTAGACGTGCTAAATTATGGACTAGACGTGCTAAGTTATATATGTGGCTTCCAAGTGGGCACACAACGTTGAGAAACACGTCGCCTTGAGTCAATGGAACGTCATGATGTTGCATCGATGTTGATGCGACATTTTATAAATGCCATGTGCCCGCTATGTATATTATTATTTAAGTAGGAGATTTTTGGAATATTAATCAATGTTAAGTAATGTTATTTTAAGTCTGGGCTTATCATGCTTTGTTTTATAATTTTCAAAACGTACGCTGTTATCCAAACTGCATGATTAATAGAGCATATATGATACACATAATGCAAATTTCAAAAGATAATGAAATCTGATTTCCTGTTCTCATACAGTATTAGCAACCATGTATTACAAATACGGTACAGGTTAATGCAATACACACGAAGATAATTTTTTGGGGGGGGCCATCGAACAGGTAAAACATAGACTAGCCGGCGCCTCCGCAGTCTGACGAGAACGTTCTCTGTCAGCTGATATTCTCTATTGTATATTGCGTTTCTGTAAAGAGACGAGAAAGATCTTGAAAAGACTGCTCCAATCACTTAATTTACCGGTCGTTTTTGACCGCGTATGACGTCTGAGCCCTTTGGCCTTGTTGTTTCGTTTGTGCAACCTACCATCAGCATGGGAGAAGCCAGCAACGAACCCTTTGGCATTCCTTGTACTGTCCGTTGAGATGTGTACGTGTAGTACATTAGAAGACGAGCGAATCTTCGTGGTAGATTTTGTTCCACAGTAGGAACCGATTAGGGCTCCATTATTATCCACACCATCAAACACCTTAAACAACATAATGTAACGTATCACGAATATATTTTTTTACTAACTGAGCCACGGCACAGTATTACCATGCTGCTTTTGTACCCAGGGAGATCAGCCTGCGCATCCACGGATTCAAATTGGATACTTCGCAGGGCCCTCTGTGGGAAGCCAATGATCCAAAGCGTCTTTACATGGACGGTGAGATCTCTGATGAGACTGCGCAGGTTGATGTCATTCTTCACTCAGCGCACAGGCATATTTTTATAAAATGCTGTGCCCCGGCTCAATTCCCTTAGTAAAGTAATGTGCTTTATTATCCCACCTGAGGGGGATCTGGCCATATTTACATTGTTTAGTTTATGATTTTCAGTATGAAACTGACAATTACGGATCTAGCTGAACAAAAGCCAATGGTCGTTTTTCTAGTGTCAGAAGCATGTGCTGTTCTGTAAGTTAGCGAAATTATTTGTCATTTTTTTAATGTAAATAAGATTTGAGATCCATAGCATTATTCCGTGCGACTTGGAAAGCTTGTGTAAAACTGGATGACCCTGTTCATCAACAGACAGCACTCAATAAATGTGCATGCTACATCCGCCCTAAGTTGTTGTTTTTTAAGTGCACTTGGTGACACGCTTTCAATGGGTACAACAGGCGGACACCAAACAAAATGTCTTTGTCACACATTTCAACGTAAGTGTGAAAATCTTTCTAAATAAGTGATTAATTAACTGTCATTCATGTATAAACATTACTAGACGTCTCCTCTTTTGGCGAATAATGCTACGTCAGCAGCTGCATGTGCTATAGGTAAATGAGAGCAATTATCAAAGGGAACCTGAATGTCAAGGAGGAACACGTTTGAACAAAGATCGCACTTCTTCACGATTGTATCCAACAAGTGTTTTGTACATGTAGAAAATTAATATTGACATATAAACTTCTACAAGGTGCTGTTTTTTTTTTTTTTTTTTTTTTTTTTTTTTTTTTTTTTTTTGAATAAAATACATCGATTTCATGTGCTTTGACAAACATTTTCTCTTTAGAAGAGGTTACAGTTTACGTTGATGGAAAGAACTTATGGCATGCGTAAATAGAAATGGTGTAATTTGCAAAATAAAAAAAGGCGTTTTCTGAGGTAAATTCTTGAATTATTATTATTAATATTATTAATATTATATATATTGTATGTTTTTATTTTTTCTCACACTTTTACCTCTATTGGGCTTATTATTGAATTTTAGACCTACCTTAACCCTGCAGCATCTTGTATGCATTACAATGATATAAATGTTTTGCAATTTTCGCAAAAAGAATTTGATTTGTCCACAATATTTAAATTTCAACTCATGCCACCCGAAACACATAAAAATTTACATACCCTCTTTTTTAGCACGTAGACTTTCTACAATTATTTCAATAAATCCACACTCAATACTCGTTTAAAGAACTAACTACAACCTTAATTGAAAGAAAGTATCCACTGCAGATAATAAAGTCAGGAATAATTAGAACCTTGGAAATACCTAGAGAAAATTTATTAAGGATCCAGTAAAAGAATGAAGAAAACATAACACCTTTAATATCAAATACAATCCAAAGAATAAGGAAGCCTTTGGCATCTTAAAAAATAATATGAATTTTTTTAAGAACGACGAAACAATGAGAAAGATTTAGAACAATATTAAGGTGGCAAAAAGCAAAAGGCAACTTCCAAATTTAGAGGGACTTCTGATAAAATCTGAATTCAGAGAAATCGATATTTTACCCTCAGTTATTAAATGCAACGAACCACGAAGCTCACTTTGTAATTATATCATAGAAGGATCTTCATTAAAACTCAACAATAAGGTTTTCCAAATAAAAGAAAATATAAATTGTAACGTAAAAATGTTTTGTATGTTTTAATTTGCAATTGGTGTCGTGAATACTATATCGAACAGACGGGAGACAAACTTCGAAACTGACGGACAGTTTATGACCAACAAATCAGGGACCCATCAACAAGACATTTACCTCTCAGTTCTCATTTAGAGCAGTGCTCTCTTTGGACTGGCTCCAGTCTCCAGTGACTAATTATTTTTCTCATAATCCTGTTTGATAATCCACTAAGATAAAACCAAAAATATATCATGACTATAAGGGCTAGTCACTAGATCTAGTGACCAGCCTCTATAGTCATGATTTCACTTCGGTTTTATTTTAGTGGATTATTAAACAGATTATAAGTAAAAAAAAATATTTTGTCACTAGAGACTGGGGCCAGTCTATGCGCTCTTATAAATCCTAAATTTTCCATTTTCCCTTTTTATAAATTTCACAACAATGATGTTTTAGCGAGGTTATCTAAAGAAAAAATCTTCATAAAAATATTTAACCCCAAACTTAACAAAGACTAACGACGCCGTTTGGATGCTGTGACGTTTTAACGTTCTGTGCTATTTACACGTATTTATTGTTACTAAGTAACGTCGCCATTTTTACGCCATATTTCTATTGTTTATTCCCATGAGTCGCAAACGAAACCGGTTGGGAATATTATATTTATTTAGACCTACCATGTGGTGTTATTTTTCCCTTCAATATATATATGGAAGAAAAAAGTTCGAAATCATGAGGAATGGCCAATAATTACATACTTTTATTCTAACGCGTTTCATTACTTAAATAGATCATCAAGGATGATCATCAAGGATGATCTACCGAAGTAGTGAAACGCGTTGGAATAAAAGTATGTAATTATTGGCCATTCCTCATTCTTTTGAAT
Organism: Anodontia alba; assembly: GCA_964016985.1. Taxonomy (NCBI): domain Eukaryota; kingdom Metazoa; phylum Mollusca; class Bivalvia; order Lucinida; family Lucinidae; genus Anodontia; species Anodontia alba. The sequence goes on along the minus strand of OZ024833.1, from coordinate 14,953,452 downwards.
TTTTGTTTTTCTATATTTCCTGCGTTGTGGATAGACAGTTTTCATATATATATAAAAGTTTACCTTACAATAATTTCAAGTCTTCATCTTGTCACATATTTCTCAGAGTGTGACAGGTTGAAGGATGAGTTTTAAAATTCAAAAAGTACAGATATGAAATCCGGCGGGTCTGGTTTCATTACGAAAACACTCCTATCCAAATATACAGAATTTTTTTTCTTCCAAAAACAGAAAATTTTCAGATACAAAACTCTGATATATATATTTCTGTTCAAAACATAGATGCGGTTCTAAGGAGTACCCACAATCTATGTTTTTGGGCAGAAAGAAAAATAATGTATGCCCCTGTAAACCCCAGCTTTACTATATGAAAGTTGGTTTAAGGGGATCAATGATCCCAATATTATATAGGCATGTTTTCGGGATGATTCCGCCGTCTCAAAAGATTGAAATCTTTGGCAACACTTGTAACATTAAAATGACAAAGATCGGGCTTTATTCAATTTGTGAGTGATTAACTGGGGTTTACTCATTAATAACATCCGCAAAAATAAAATGATCTCCCATAATAAAATGGTCAAAGGTCAATCTAGGACCCTTGGCGTTAGATATTTTGGTGACTTTTTATCCCGATGCCATAAGACATATTTGGTTTAAAATAAAAAGCTCTGCAAAATCATGTAACAGGAACGGCATGGGAGCCAAATTGGTTTTTGGACAACGACACTTTTAGAAATTAAGAGCCGGTCCAAAGCCCTTCCTATATGGATCCTTGGCTTTACATAGAGTGCAAGGCGAGGATTCTGATCCGACTACTCACCTGATCTAAATATTTGCTGCACCTGCAATATTGTAGAAAATTTTGTGCAGCGATCACTTGACTCCTCTAATCAGGGAAGCGACATGTATAATTTGATAAAATTTGGTCCTGTGGCTTCAAAGAAGACGTTTTAAAATGTGTACGGAGGACGGCAGATAGACGGACGACGAACAGAAGGTTCCGAGACAGCATAAAAACTGGATGGGGATTAACATCGTTTGCAAGCTGCAAGTAGATATATGCTACAATTGCACATCTCGGCTAGGGCAGGTTAGATAGGATATTTGGACGCCTCTGGGTTTTCTACAGTACCCGCAGCTGAAGAAAACCGTTCCAAAGGCAAAACGATTCGGGCAAAGTGAATACTTCCGGGCATCAGTGTAAGACAAATTTATTGCATATTGTCAGTCATGTGATGCCCTACGTTGTTTCGATCCAATTTGTCTTCTTTTCGATTCTGTACAACGTGTAAACGTGTTAGCGTGCAAACGTTATTACAATTTAACACATTTAAACACATACAAAATAATTGCATGTAGAGCACAGGCTGATCAGAGTCTTCGCCGTCCGCCTATAGAAGATTTGGCTTCCAGGCTACCCACAATGTGTCGTGCTAAGACGGATAAGACTATGCGGATATGAGCCTTCAAATACGGTCTTGTAGTTAATACCGTGTCTCGGCTTAAATATTAAACTTGATGATCCTACCTTTGACCTTCCACGTTTGAATGATGATTCACGAGGCTGGTTCGTTAAGCATTACCACAAACGCTTTCTTTCCATTGGCGCCTGCTTACATCTCATTAAGTTAGGGTCAATGTCTGTCTGTATTAACATTCCTAGTTCCGCTTTATGTGTATCGCCTTTAAGATTTTCAAAAAAAAAAAAAATACATTATGACACGTTGACCTCCCACCCATAATTAAACTGTTAAATTGCACGACCCACACCAAAGTCATCCGAAAGGAGAACTTACGAGGAGTGCCCTATAAACACCATGTCCGTCCGTAACCAGTTTGTAAATAAATTTTTAAACCAATTTGAATTGTTCGATTATGTTTTGGCATTTAGTTACACATTGACAAGACCTTACGAATAGAACGGTAAACTGCCCGATTTCTCTATAAATAGTTTTTTTTTTAATTTTATTTTTTCTTTCTTTTTTATTTATTTTTCTATTTTTTCTTTTTTTTTATATCTTCTTTTTATATCTTTTTTTAAAAGACTTGAAATATTTTGATATTTTTGGGATACAGATACATATTGACAAACACTAACCACGGAAATTGTCAAATGCTAGCTTTCTTTATAGGTAGCCTCGCTGTGACGTGTCCGTTCATCCGTAATGTGTTTGTGAAAATGTAAATAGCCTTTAAACCGCTTGGAATAGTTTGATAACTTTTAAAACGTTAATACATATTAACAAAACATATTTTCAAACGCCAGATTTCTTTACAAATAGTTATAAATTGCCCGCCGAGGCAAAACCAGTAAAAACATTAAACGTAGCATAATGCTCTAACTGTTGGGAATATTTTGGAGATATATGACACATTCATAGACATTGAAAAGGCCTTACCTATGAAGTTGTCAAATGTGAGATTTCTCCATAAATAGCTTCGCTGAGGCAAACTGTGAAACTATGAAACTGCTCTATATATTTTGATAATTTCTGGCTTACTGATAGGTATCGGCAGGATCTAATCAATGAACTTGCTCGACATCGGAAAGAATATCGACAATAGAGAAACTTTTTCAAATGCCAGTTTTCTTATATATTAGTATCACACAGACACCAGGCAAAGCTTGTGAAAACAGCAATACCACTCAAATCCCTGGAAATATTTCGCGTACTAAACGGGTTCACAGATCAAAAATAGTTAAACAGGTACCCACCAGCTGACGCTTACAACTGCTTTTCGTTTTTTTTTTTTTTTTTTTGTTTTTTTGTTTTTTTTTTTTTCAAAAAGTGAAAAAAAAAGTGGCTGATAATCTATACAATAAACAGGCATTTAGCATATTTAAACCGTTGACAATTTTTGCTCTTGAATTCTCTATACATCCACGTATGTGTAATTTAATTATGTCAAAAATATCAAATTCTTGTAATATTTCAGTTATCAGTGTAAAGAGATCTCATCTATCTTTATATTGTCACATATACACATTTCATAGTGTTTAAATTGCGGGAAAACACCAATGTGTGCTTGTATTTATACAAAAATATGTTCTGTTCTATAATATTGCGATGAGAGGACATCAAATACCTTGACCAAATTTCGTCAATGCGCCAAACAATCTGAGTTTATAATTTTGTCCATGAATTTACATACAAAAGTGTACATACTTTTACTTTGTCAAATCTACACCACTCATCCCCCTCCAGTTCGAATTCGAAGAAAAACAACTGTATAATTTTGTTTTGGTCAGCAAAGATGGTCCAACTACATTCCAGGTCGTGTTCATACATTCCGTCTCCATCGTAATCTGGACTGTTGAAGAAGCTGCTGCTAGTGCTGGCATTGTAAATTACGTTACCGCATTCATGTTGTTCTGAAATACAGTCGTAACCTCGAATTTAAGGGACTCACTGAAACACTTCGTGATATCCGTACCTCGATATATCAGAGTTGAGAGAGCAAGGAAAACAATAAATTGAACAACCACATTTACCAAATGAATATGAAAATTGACTCCTGAAGTTAGAAATATATATATATATATATATATATATATATATATATATATATATATATATATATATATATAACAATGTGAAAAAGAGGAGAAATTGCTCCTTAGGAGCAATTTCTCCTCTTTTCCACATTATTTTGTTACCTGTTGTCAAAGTTTCATGTTAAAACAGGGACCAGATTTTCACTTCGAGATAAGCGGAAATTCGAAATAAGCGAGTTCGAGATAACGAGGTTCGACTGTATGAGATAATGTATGTTGATGCTGCTGATAATGTTTTCATATTCACATTGTTTTAAATTATCAATAAAAAAATCGCGTTGTTTACTTTGTACATAATGTAATAACATTTATATCATGTTAAAATTTAATGTAATTTTGCTGATGTTGCTGATAGTGTACATGACGTCCTCATATCCGTGTCGTTATAAAACATCAAATAATGTATGTTGCTGTTGCAGCAATTATATATGTGATCGTTACACTCATAGTTCTAAAACAATAAACCATTTATAATGCTGTCGCTGATATTGTATATGATATCGTCACATTCATATCCTTACAAAATATCAAATAATTTACGTTGCTGTTGCTGTCCTCATATTCATAGCGTTCAAAAATATAAAGCCATTTAGATCCTGTTGCAAGTATTGTACATGGCTTCGTCAGACTTGTAACGTTCTAAAAGAATCGTACATGACGTCGTCACACTCATAACATTCTAAAATATTAAACTATTTACGATGCTGTTGCAAATATTGTACATGACATCGTCAAACATATAACGTTTTAAAACAGTAAACAATGTATGACGCTGTCGCTGACATTATACATGACGTCTTCGTATCGTTATAAAATATAAAAAATATTACGTTGCTGTTGCTGCTATTGTGCATTACGTTTTCGCATTCATAGCGTTCTATAATATTAAACCATTTAAGATGCTGATGCAAATATTGTACATCACGTCTTTGCACACATAACGTTCTAAATATTAAATCATTTAAAGGTATTGTTGATATTGAATATAACGGTGTCATACTCATACGGTTCTAGATATTTAATCATTTATACTGATGTTACTGCGATTGTACATAACGTTTTTACACTCATAATATACTAAAATATTCAATTATTTATTCTGCGGCTGTTGCTGCGGTTGTATATGACATAGTCAAACGTATTATATGCTAAATATAAAATCATTTATAATGCTGGTTCTGCTATTCTACATTTAGTCGCTACCCTCATGTCGTTTTTAACTAGATAATCCTTTTATACGGCCGTTGCTGGTATCGTACATAAAACAGACATACTCATAACGCTCTAAATATTAACCAATTATGTTGCTGTTGTTGCTAGTGTACATGACGTTGTTACATTCGTAGCATTCTGAACTATTAAATATATGCTGTTGATGTTGCTTATATTGTAATTATGGTCGTCAAACTCTACGTATTAAAGCTTTTATGTCGTTATATTCATTTAAAAAAAATCTACAATATTATATAATATATGCTGTTGCTATTGCACATGACGTCGTCACATTCATAACGTTCTTAAATTTTGAATAACTTGTGCTGCTGGTGCTGATATTGTAAATAACATCTTCACATTTATAAAAATCTAAAACATTAAATGTTTATGCTGATGCTGCTGTTCTACATGGCAACGTTACATTCATAACGTTTTAAAATATTACCAAATGTGCTTACGATGTAGGTAATGTACATGACGTCGTCATATTTATAACGTTATGAGCTTTGAATATTTTATTATGTTGTTATTGCACGTCTTATTCATAACGTTCTAAACTTTTGATAAAATCATCTTGCAGGTGCTAATATTGTATATTACGCCGTCACATTCATAACGGTCGAACACATTAAATTGTCTATGCTGCTGTTTCGCACGACAGCGTTACAGTCATAGCGTTCTTAAATATTAACAAATATGCTTTCGGTGAAGATATTGTACATAAGGTCGTCACATTTATAACGTTCGAAAAAAAATGTATATATTATGATGCCACTATTGTACATGACGTCACATTCATACCGTTCTAAAATATTTAATAATTTATGTTGCTGGTTCTGATACTGTAATGGACGCCATCACATTTATAAGGTTCTACAAAAAAAAAAAATGTACATGACGTCGTCACACTCATAACGTTATAAAATACTAAACCATTCATGCTGCCGCCGCTGCCTTTTACATAATGTAGTCATACTTAGAACGTCCTACATAACTTGATTATTTATGCTGCTGTGTTTATACATGACTTCATTACATCCATAACGTTCAAAACTATTAAATGATATATTACCATGTTTGTTCTGTCTTGTTGCGATGAAGTGTTGTTTCTAGTTTCAAGTTTATGACCGTTAGTCCTTATCTGGTGCTTTGGGCGGCTGTCTGTCGTAAATGTGGCTATATTGGGTATCTTCCCATATATTTTTCTACTGATCCTTAATCACTTATGTTACTACATTGTGATTGTCTATATAATACGTGGGATGTTCGAAAACTTTTTTTTTTTTTTTTTTTCCGAGCTATTATTTTATTTTAAAATTCATAATTAACAAAACAAAAAAAAAACAAAGGATCAAAATGAATTACCCGGAAAGTAACACAACTAGTTATAGTATAAATCTGAAGACCAATTTTTGCTGCACATAAAATCACAGTATAACAAGCTTTTTCCGAATTGCATAACGTCGCAAAGGCTGATAAAATACGGTAGCTCATACTTGACATATGCATATTCGTTTCAAACGTGCTCTATTATCTTGCTTATGCGTTGTTCTGTTCAAACCAAAACGATTTGCGATAACATTTATGTGTTATGTGCATCATGTATCTACATTCATTTTATCTTTAAAGGGTACGTACTCCAGTAGCTAGACACATGCAATGTTGTGTACCCTTAATAACTACATGAGAAAACGTACTTCGTTTCCTCCTGTGTTTATATAGGTTGACAGAGCCAACGTTTCTATCACATATGAGAGAAACATTTCTTGCACTATTTTGTTTCGCCTTTTCACCGATGTCTCGCGAACGCAATTTCTACGGACTATGCTCGTTCTAGGGCCGGGCAGTACACATCTCGTAAAGGCAACAAATCTGTGGCCCCGGTACGGTCATATTGAAAGTTGCGTAGCTGTGCCTTAACAGCGCGTGAATTGCCTTATTAATTCACGCCTTCTCGCAGGTTAATGCACGGCTGTCAATAACGTGCGACACTGCTTTTTATGCAATAAATCTTTCAGACCATGGAAATGTGTTCGAAATATGGGTTGTTCGAGCCACTGAAGGTTAGTCATGCACTAGGTCAGGAAGCAAACGGCGATACTCTTTCCGATAGTAGAGACATATTGGTATGTAACGTGCACTCTAACATTCGTCCCGCTGAGTTGATTCTAATGACTACACACAATATGAAAATTTATGCTAAATTCTAACACTCTTCGCCTATATAGCCAATGGTTAAACTCAGTGATTTATTCCGCAACAAATCACTGGGCGGAAGCGCGCGACGATATCTAGCGCCGTTCCGACGTCATCTTGACACTTAGCTGACATCAGTCTTCGTTTGCATAACGCTAGACGATGTAACATCGTTTTTCTCACGTCAACAACGTATGAAATGCATGTTAACGTCAGCGTTACAGTCAAAACAGTTGGCGGAATTTCTTTATTGGATGTCGGAAAGATGGAATAATCTGAAGGTTACAATTACTTTTTCGCCGTTTTCTATGTGTTAGAATCAAAACAGATCAGCAAATGTGCGTGATTTGTTGAGTAATAAATCACAGTTTGTCGGTCAGTTGTAAGTAGATAAATCACTCGTGCGCCACGTTCGTGATTTGATCTACTTTACAACTGACCTCCAAACAGTGATTTATTACACAAAAAATCACTACTAGAGCTTATCTATTTCTTGAATAAGAAAATGTCCATAAATATTTTTTTCTGGAGCTATCGGAAGAATTTCGTAGGAACTGAAAAACAACTTCGAATCTGTCATGGTAAATGAGTCATCGATTTACGAGTTACTGAGGTTCTACTGTAATAAGAGAACAAACAGGATAAGAAGAGAACCGCATGCGGGTGCCAACGCTCGGCTGCAGTTTGACCTTAAAATTAAGTCAAGGTCACCAAATTCCTTTAAGCAATGGAGACCCTCCTAATTATGCTAAATACCAAATATGACCAGAATCTATCCAGTGGTTCTGGAGATATAGCAGTGAAACCCTTTTTCTGAATGATCAAAGTTCCGTGGTGACCTTGAAAATTAGGAGAAGGTCACCGAATTCCTTTCTGCAATGGAGACCCTCCCAGTTATGCTAAATACCAAACATGATCAGAATTCATCCATCAGTTCTTGATAAATCGCAGTGAAACCATTTTTCAACAAAAATTCTAAGTTGAAAAAGGGGCATAACTGTGCCAAAAATATTTTGAGAGTTACCTCCCCTATTGGTATGAGTTCCTCTTTTCATGATGAACAACTAGTCCGAGTTTCAAGTAAATATTTTCAGTAATGACAGAGTAATGACAGAATGTCAATGTTTATGCACGACGTCGACGACGACGACGACGCAGAGGCAGACGCAGACGACGCCAGAGCTATGACAATACCTCGTCGTTTTCTTCGAAAACAGCCGAGCTAAAAAAGATACAAAAAAACGAGAACCTGCCCCTTAGGTTCCAAAACTTCATCTGAAAAAGTTTTAAAACCCATGTAGTGTGTCAACCCATTTTAGTCTGGAGACCCCTGCGCCTGAACAAGGTCTCCACTCTTTGCAAAAGGTTCAACCATTTATCTCTAAGAATATCTAAATCAAGAATATCTAAAATTGAAATTGGAATCTTCTTATATATAGTGTAGGGGAGTTCATTCAGTCTACAATGAATTAGAAGAACACGCCAAAAAAAAAAAAAAAAGAAATCCGAATAAAATTATGGTTCTAGTTTGGTTTCGCGATACACCAACCGTCTGAACAGTCAAAATGACATACCAAAACGTTACAAATAAGGCTAAATGAGTCTTATCTTTCTGTTTTTTTTTTTTTTTTTTTTTTTTTTTTTTTTTTTTTTTTGTTGTTTTTTTTTGTTTGTTTGTTTTTATCTGAAATATCGGCATTGATTGAGTTTAGAAGCCTAATGCGAACCGATGTTTCATGTATATATGTATTCAGAGCAGCATCCGGACCACGAGCGAATTTGGCTGGCCATAAAACTGCTTAAAGCCAAACCCCACCCCTTATCCCCCCACCCTCCATCCGCCCCCTTCCGGATGGCTTATTCTACTAAGCGTCCTAACGCGGCGGTTCTGGTGTTAGTCTTTCTTTTTGGTGCTTTGTGGTTTATTCTACGAGGCAATTTGTTTTTAAGTTTTGTACTATTTTGTTCTTGTATTTTTCAATTCTTTTAGCATTGCGATTACCTCGCTTGGGGTAGAGAGAGCTAATTTTAGTGCTTTTCGTATGTTTGTTTGATTTGCGCTTGTTTGGTTTTGTATGTTTTCTCTTTGCCTTGGTGTCTGGGATTGGATGCGGCCTGTGATTGTGGCACTCCCTGGACTTTTCCATTACGAAAACATGCCTATTCAAATATATAGAAGATTTCACCTCCAAAAACTCAGTAATTTTAAGATAAAACCCCCGATATTTTTCATATTTATGCTTAAAACATAGATTGTAGTACTCGTTAGAACCGCCTTGGCGAGGCAATTCTAACGAGTACCCAAAATCTATGTTATTTAAGTAAAATAAGAAAAAATGTATATCCCTGTAAACCCCAATTTTACTATATAAAAGTGGGGTTGAAAGGAGTCAAATTTATATGGGCGTGTTTTCGTAATGCTTACAGTTTTTGACTAGAGGAAAATGCTAAAATACCTATCCAAGCCCATAAAGGTTCTGATATTATACTTTTGCAATACATTAACCGTTTCTAAAAAGTCACAGTAGCACGAAAAGAAAGCTAAAACCAAAATTAAATGGGCCACAAAATTTTATTCGATTATACACAGATTAGTTTTAACATCAAACTTTGTCGGATCAATATTCTCTGTCCGCATGAAGTCGCTTTAAACTTTGTTTACCACATATATGCAGACTGACGGAAGATAAAAATGACTCGAAGCGACATTACAGAACCTTTCTCTAAATGGAACGAACAAAAACGAGAGGAAATACAACAGAAATACCGCCTTGGAATAATCAATGGTATCTTATTGGGACATTCTCGTGTGATCCATGAAGGATTCAGTGCGTAACTGGTCAGTTGTTTAACATAGAAAACATACATTAATGTATAAACACTTGAGTAAAACATTGATTAGGATTCATCAACAAAATGAAAATTTGAGCGTACATAAACTACATAAACTACTAGTAGAACCACGCTGAGGCCGACGTCTCTGTCCAAAAACGGAAAATTAATTTAACATTGCACAACTAAAATCATTTCGTGTGCCATAGAATTTAGAATTTAAATGGAATTATACCTTAGATACTGCAAAATTTAAATCCAGAAACAGAGCTTTCCTATCGGATGCTTTATTCTAATAAAGCCTGTCTGGATGTCCATTGATAACGTTACCTGTAATACCATTTGTAGGAGCATTAAAAGTGGCTTGAAAACCGTCTTCTCGGAGAGGCGAAAGTGCGAAGAAGTGCACGTATACTACTCCAGATGTGGAGACGAGGTTTGGGGGAGGCTCAGTTCCACAAAATTTACCCAGTATGGTACTCCGATTAGTTGATCCGTCATACACCTGCGACAGAGAACATAGCACAATATGGAACACAATCTAGAACTTAGGTAAAAAATATGTAATAGAGATAGATTAGTTTTATTTATTTTTATATACTTCGTTGGTTTGAAGTTCCAATCAACAGATAGATTTAGTTGTTTTACAAGTTTATTTTTTCTACTTTCGGTTTCGATTGTCTGAAACGCATTAGAAGTGTCCAGTGACAGTTGTTCAAAACATTGTTTTCTCCCTTGGTTCCAACGTTGTGTGAACGTTTCATTTGTATGTTCTTTAGGTACTAAACAACAGTAATTTATAATATTTGATTCATATATATGTATTACAATAATGATGGCTCGAAGGACCAGTTATCATTGTTTAAAAAAGTGGGCAAACATTCATAGATTTTGCCCCGATAAAACAAAAAAAAAAAAAAAAGATTTTGGCCCGATAGGAGATCTGTATATCATTTAGATTACTTTTTGTTCTGGCTGAATTTCTGCTAAGTTATAGGGCTTTAACTCAGACCCTAGTTTTGTCTTACTGGGGCGTTGGGATGCCGGTTGGCAAGTGCATTAATTTTTCAACAAACCTGTCTAGTTAAAAATCTGAAACTTTGTTAATAAAATATAAACCGTTTTGCTTGTTTCTATGCTAATTGTATGACCATATCCAGTAATACGAGTCCGTACGCTTGGCCGTTGTCCGCCTGTTCGTCTTTCTGGCTGTCCGTCAATCATTCAGTGGGTTAACAGACAAGTCATTTTCTTAACCTCAGTCTTCAGGAAAACTATATTTTTATCACAATAAAAGTCAAAAAAGATTCCTTTTTGAAACAAAGAACACACAAATCACGGAAATCGGAGACTCGGTTTCATTGAGTCTCTTCATATGCAACGCTGTAGTTTGCGAGGCTGCATACGCCCCCACCCCCCCACCCCCCACCCCCCCCCCACCCCCACCCCCTCACATCCCTAGCGCTGGCTAGTAAAATACAACGTAAAGATATTGCAAAGTTTGTTTCCTGCTGGCTTTGGCAATTCATTAGCCTAACGGCTGGTCCGGATTAGACGCTGTAACCTTATTGAACTCCTTTTTCCTACTACAGACTGGTGAATCTGTGACCAGGATATGGTTAACGTAATGTTCCTTAAACTTTAACATTTCTAGAATAAACTTATCTTATAAACAACTGTGAAATAAAACAGAACTAAGTATACTTAAAAAAGAAATAATGTAGAGTTATTGCATTCGTATTGGTAAATATGGTCCCGAGTTTGGCTATTGAAAGACGCGAATATACGAGCGTCCAATGATATCGAAACGAGGGACAGTGAACTGATATTAGTAAATATTGTCCCGTTGGGATATCGAATGTCGCGAGCTTCTGAAGATATCGAAACGAGGGACAATCTTCACAAATTTTCGTGCAATAACCCTTTTATTATATAGCCCTAAATATTGTTTGTCGTTTTGTTTCTCATACTTTATTTTTTATTTAATTTTACGCAGCAAATAGCGCTTTCTGTAATAGTACAAAACTGATATCAGAAAGTGATATCATTTTTACACAAGTGCAATATCAACATGATATTATTCTTGCACTGATGCTGTTTTGCAGCGAATCTAGTCGAAAAACAAGTTATTTGAGCAAAAATCAGTTGCGTTATTTCACTTGCGATCTTCAAACTGAAAGGGTATTACATGATGTTTTGAGCCAGCGTAATGTCATATTTTATGACGAAATACAACGTATTACAACGTAAATTATGGCGTCAACGTCAATTCTACAATAGTAATAAAGTTTGAGAGTTGTAAATGGTCGGCAAACAAGCAATCTGAAGATAGTGTGCAGTTTTGATATTGCGTTCTGGTATTGAAATATATCGGCATCATTGTTGTTTGGATCTCACTTTTCACTTCTAATTAGTTAATATTTATTAATGATGGCTACGAATTTGGGCAACTCAGTTACATTCAGTACATCAGGTGAAAATGACATTCCACAAAGGCAAGTTGATGCAAATAATAAATTATTAGCGGTTATACCCTTACAATGACAGGTATGGTTTTCAGGATCAGAGTGTATATAAACAATTACACATGGGCCCTACTGCCCCTTCTACCCCTGCAAATATACATATGTATCCAGCAAATTGGAAATGTTTGTCAGATGGATTAAAAGATAGCATTATAAGTAGAGTAGAACTTCGAACAAGGTTATACAGAATCATTTGATAGCATACATGTATTTTTAACAAGCATACAACCCTAAATCCTTTCTACCAGTAAGTGCATCAGTTTCAGGATGGCATTCAGAATATCACGCTCTTTCAGGCGGCATCGGTGCCAACCAAGAATATAAACCAGCGTCTGATTGTTACAGCAATTGATTGTTACAGCAATTTACATCTCCATCAGGTCTGAACATCAATTATTGCATAAAAAGCAATGCCGCACGTAATTAACAGCCGTGCATTAACCGGCGAAAAGCCGTGTATTAACAAGGCAATTCACGCGCTGTTAATGCACGGCTACGCAGAAAAAAGTTAAGAGAAAAGTCCAGGGAGTGCCACAATCACAAACCGCAGCCCTTCCCAGACCCCAAGAGGAAGAGGAAACCGACAAATCCAAACAAGCTAAAATCGAACAAACGTACGAAAAGCACCAAGATTAGCTTTCTCTTCCCCAGGCGAGGTAATCGCAATACTAAAAGGACTAAAAAACACAAGAACAAAATGACACATGGACAGACATACAACAAATCGCCTCGTAGAATATACCACAAATCAACAAAGAGTAAGACTAACACCGGGACCACCGCCTTAGAACGGTCAGTAGAGTAAGCCACCGGGGGGTTTAAAGCACTTTTACAGCTAGCTAACTTCACCCTGAGTCCAGATGCTCCTCTTTATACAGTAACACGTAAAAATTCGGTTCGCATAAAGGCTCCCAACTCAGTCAATGCATCAAAGCGAAAACATAAAAATCAAATTAATCACTATAATAAACAAAGACGAGTACTCATGGCTAATTCTACTGTATGCCAGAGTAAATGAAAACCAATAGTAGAACCACGGCGGGCCAAGCCAAAGGCATATCGTCAAGCCCCAACCCACTGGTTAAAGTTTTACGAAGAGGCCGTCATTGGCTCTGAGGCCCGAACCGCCGTCGTGCAACTAAAGAGTGAAGCATAGCCATCAACAATGATTGGGTTGACAACTAGGCATGCAGTCTGCCGCATAATATTCAGGCTATAGCCAATTCTTTTATAACGGTTAATAAGTTTTCTGAATTGCTCCGAAAAGTTAGATTTACCTACAATTTGTCTAAATCTGTACACTAAGTCACCGTAAAATTCTGGTTCCGATATACCTTGTTGCAGAAGTGTTTTCAGACTGACGCTATATTTTTTCTAAGAAGGCACTGTGTCTGCGATAAAATTTTGAAAACGCCTTACGAAGTTTAAAATAACGATAGCCCTGCCTAAGAAGTTTGGCAGTAAGGGCTTTATTACGATAGTTAAAGTCATTAAGATTTGAAGAAGCCCTGGCGAATCTAATAAGTTGAGATATGTATACCCCATATGAGGTACGCCGGGGGACATCGCCATCCAGAAAAGGGAAATTGACTATATCAAAATCAAAATCGTCTCGTTTATCATAAATTTTGGTGGTAACCGTACCATTAGAAATACACAGATTCAAATCAAAAAAAGGTGCCTCGGTATCGAAAGAATTTGCTCCATTTAATTGGAGGCACGTAGGGTATATCCGGTCTACCATTTGGTCAAAGTAAATATTGTCAATATTTAATAAATCATCAAGGTATCTTGAAGTTGAATTGAATATTTAATAAATCATCAAGGTATCTTGAAGTTGAATTGAAATCCTCAATAATGTCAGCCTGATTTTCACGTGAGAGAGATTTCATGAAATCTCTCCCATAACAAAAAAGAAAGAAATCTGCAACAAGAGGAGCACAATTAGTTCCCATCGGAATACCAATAGTTTGCCTATAAAGTTTAGTTATCCAATATGCCTGCTTTCAATATGCCTGTATCGGGGCCACAGAATTGCTGCCGTCACGAGATATGTACTACCCGGCCCTAGAGGAGCATAGTCCGTGGAAATTACGTTAGCGAGGAATCGGTGAAAAGGCGAAACTAAATAGTGCAAGACATTACGCAAAATATAGAAAAAAGTGTTCAGTTTTTATGCGATAATAGCGATCGAACATGGTTTTTCAATGCATTAACGTTCTCCAGGTCCCTTGGGAGGTGTTAAAAACCGCGGCCTTCGCCCTTTGGTTTTCAACACTTCCAACGGAACCTGGCGAATGTTAATGCATGAAAAACCATGTTTGATCCCTATAATGATGCATGACAGTGGTATACTAGTTACTACAGATGCACCAACATTGCCTTATTTACAAAGTTACCGTTATACCAAGTCATGTGGAAGATAACTTCTACAATGTTCAAAGCATACAGTCTATTCAAAGACAGTTAAAAATGCAACTTGGAGAAGTGAAACTGAAATCGCAGAAGTTTGCATTACTGCAGCATTTGCAATGTATGATAACACAAGAGCAGTCACAATTACTGTTTCAAGAACGAAGTAGTCCATCTGGATAGTACAAACTCTGACTCCTGAACAAATAACAATTGCGTCCTGCAATAGTTTACAGCCATCTCAACAGACATAGACACCCTATTTCAAACTTGAATCAAACTTTGTACTAAAATCACAGGATAACGCATTGGAGGGAACAAACGAGCACAGCCGTTTCAACATATAACAATGCACCCACTAAACAGCAGCGTATTACCAACAAGCAAGACAGCACAAAGTAGGGATACGACTGCCAAAAGGTACAATCCCTCGTGCTTCGCACTCGTTTCTTTATCGGATTTTTTATCTCCCTTGGTTTATAAATCCCATATTTAAAATAGGAGAAATAAATAAACTGTATATTACATGCATTTCGCCGCAATAGAGTACACCATTTAAGAGGCTTTTGTGGCAAGTCTAGTCTGCCAGTTTGTTTACGCTATCATTTCTACTTTGGGTCGGCGTAGTAATACACTGACATTGACAATTCGAAGCAGTGAACACTCGGGCGCCATTTTGAAAAAAACTAAACGAATCGAGAAATTGAAAAGTAGTTGCGGTCATGGTACCAAAGCCGTAATCCAAAATCATAAATCCATAAACGAATGACGAATCAGAATGTTCAGACCAACAGACATGGACCCCAGAACAAAGGGTGTAATCAGGCGTCCGCGGATAGTAAGCATTACTTGGTAAGCAAGCTTCGCCCACCATGCCCATGGGCCTGAACGAAGGAAATATCGGTAGAAGCGTATGTCCGGGATTTGGGAAGTCTACTTATGGCGCGTCACTGGCAAAAACATCAGAAACAATTCTGGAAACTGCCACATTGTATGGATTGACTAGATCATGATGTCTCCCATAGAACTTCTTAAGTGTTGCTACCAGTTTGGTTTTTTGATACCCCTGGCTCAACAACTTTTGAGTGAGCACTTTCCCACGCTCCATGAAGTCCTGATAATTTGAACAAGTTCTGGCATAACGGATTAACTGTGAAACGTAAACGCCGTTTGCTGGTGCAGAAGGGATATTACTGCTCAGGAAAGGAAAGTTAACGATGGGAAAATTGAAGTCATCCCGTTTGTCGTAAAGCCTAGTAGTAAGCTTTCCATTGTCGATGTAGAGATAACAATCCAAGTATGAGGAGGAGGCTGAAGTCTCCGTTGTTTCCTTTATTTCAAGTTCACGTGGGTAGATGAATTCTAAATACTCTGCAAATTTTGTGTTTTTCAGAGACAATACATCATCTATATATCTGTAGGTGAAATTGAATTGTTGTGCGAGGTGTTTCTTGCCTGCTAAAGTGATAAAATATTCCCATTTAAATGGATATTTATGTGTTTATGTGCTCAGGTAGGATTAATTTCTATGCTTGTGACCTGATTCAACGAAAAAAGCATATGGATTTAAACATTTTCGGCCGGTAAGTAAGGATTTGAGATCATCCCACGGGTCAAAATCTAGACCGTTCATATGTTACAAAAAGAAAGTAGTTCCGGTTTAAGAGATTTATTTCCCCGGCTAAGAGGAAATATTTCTTCTTAGAAAACAAGGAAAATACCAGTTTCATGTCTGGTACAAATCATGGTATTTCTTGGTTATGCATGTAATACACTGATGTATTCGCTGGCTGACCTGGATCCTGATCATTCATATATACCCAATAATACATCTAAGGGTGACAGTTGTGTCCCCATAAATTCGCTTAAGGCCACCCAAGTAAGGTTTTTACTGACCGTTCAAGGCGGTGCTTCTGCTGTGTGATGTCTCCTTGTACTTAATTATAGTCCAGATTATATTTCATTTCCTTTGGGATCACTGGGCCCATTATGGTAAATTTGAAAATGGAGTATTGCTCATGTATACGCTAGAAAGAGTAAGCAGTTTTGCAAACTTCATTACTGCTTATGAAGAGCCTCAATAAAACCGAGACTCCTATTTTCTAATCTCTAGTGTGCTCTTAGTTTCAAAAGGCGGTCTTTTTGATGTTTGTTTTACTTTTTCAGTCACTGTATGTCTTTGCATGTGTGTCCAGTTTCTTTTTTTTTATTATATTTTTTGGATAGCCGTCTAGCCAATTATTTGGGAAAGAAACAGTCCTTTTGATTTTCTGTTTGTAGTGTTTAGTTTGTGGTGCCATTCCCTGTGGTGCTTTTGGTTGTCGTATCGATTCCTGATCTTTGTTTCCTTCCTATTTTCTCTATGCATGGTGCACAAATTTGAAATACACACCGCAAGAAAACTCTGGGTACATCCTATAGTTTTCGTAATCTGAAGTCTGCTAATCTTCAGTTGTACAGAACTATTCTCCGGAGTAATAATTTTCCATTCGCAATTAACATCAATATCTTCAAGCCCGCCGTCGTTTCTGAAGCCAAAGTACCCTGATGCGATATCAAGATCCCCACCGCATGAATATCTATCTATAAACAAAATTCATAAATAATTGTTTGATAATATAACAAATTCTATATGTCAAGCCAAAGAAGGACGAACGTCTTGTGTGTTTCATAATATACAATCGACTATCGTTACTTTGACTTTGCTTACATGTATCTTGAATAACCGTTTATCTTGAAGTGAAAAGCAAGTCCCTGTTTTAACTTGGAAATCTAATGACAGGTAAGAAAACACATTGCGGAAAAAAGGGAGAAATTTTGGAGCTTCTCTTCTTTTCCCTATATTTTCAATATTTCAGGAATCAGTTTATATATTCATTTGTGAAATGTGGCTGTTCTTTTTTTTTTTTTTTTTTTTTTTTTTTTTTTTTACTTTTTTCCGCGGAACCTGATTATATCCTTTATTCCGGGATCCATGTCTGTTGGTCTGAACATTCTGATTCATTATTCGTTTACGGATTTATGAGACTGATTTATGGCCGGGTACCTTGGAGTCTCTTGGACTTTGAGATAAAGATAATTGACTATACATGCTTTCATTAAAAAATGTTTGTCCTCAAATGAACATATTACTTAATTCTTAAATGCTAGGTCTAAAACAGTTATAAACATTGGAAATAAAGGCATCATTTGGAAACAAAAAAATACTAAGATGTGAGCCGAATCATAACATTTTCTACAAGATTATATGTGCACCCAGAGAAGACTTTCCGATCGGAGTCTTTGCAGTGCATTCTTCGGGTAGACAAGGATCAAAAACGTCTTCATAAGGACAGCAAAGCATTACAAAAACACGCCTATTCAAATATATAGAACATTTCATCTCCAAAAACTGAAAAATTTCAGATAAAAAACTCCGATATTTTTCATATTTCTGCTCAAAACATAGATAGTGGGTACTCGTTAGAACCGCCTTGGTGAGGTGGTTCTAACGAGTACCCACAATCCATGTTTAACCCTGTAAACCCCAGTTTTACTATATAAAAGTGGGGTTTAAGGGGGTCAAAATTATATAGGTATGTTTTCGTGATGGACTCGGGCTAGACTGCGCAGACGCGCGGGCTACTCTGAACCTATGCCATGGCTTCATGTAATCTTATCGGAGATGCATTGGCTCGGTTCATTTACGAATACAGCAGGCTCTGTTTTATTGAATCCGTCATTGAACAATGATGTAATGTGAAACACTGCTCGAGCCTCTTAGCGCATGATTGAGTGCATTACGAAAATATACTGAAAATTTTACCACCAAAAAATAAAAGTTTTCAAATAAAATTCTGATGTTTTTTTTTTTTTTTTGTTTTTTTTTTTTTTTTTTTTTTTTTTTTTCATATTTCTGCTCAAAACTTAGATTGTGGGTACTCGTTAGAACCGCCTCGGTGAGGCGGTTCTAACGAGTACCCACAAGCTATGTTTTTTTTTAGCAAAATAAGAAAATAATCTATACCCCTGTGAACCCCAGTTTTACTATATAAAAGTGGAGTTTAAGGGGGTCAACATTATATAGACACGTTTTCGTGATGGTAATCTTTTTTTCAAACAAAAACCAAATGAGCTTAGTGATAAAAAAAGATTTAACATTGCTCTTCCTGAACATCTTCTATACATTACTTCAAGAATTTCAGTAGTTAAAACTAACAATATACAAATGTACTTGAATCGAAAGTACAATATTTCTCACGCCCGATTCCATCCCCACTCCTTTTTCCCTATGTACAAGCTTTGAGCGGAATTATATTTTCATACAAAATGGCCAGAAAAAGTAACAATATCAGAACTATGTAGGAGTACGGGGTGATAATTTATGGTCTTCACACACGTACTTGATAGGTGCTGTGATTGCAAAATATGTCGAAATGGATTGGAGGCACCTCACAGATATCCGAGCACCTTGGCACGCACACCAGTATTAAAGGGAACATTGGTCATCTGAAGATATAATCGACTCTCGTTATCTCCAATTCAAAGGGACTCGCTGAAACACTTCGAGATACCTGTACATCGACATAACAGATTTTCAGAATTGAGAAAAAATTATTCGAACAACCACATTTAACAAATTTATATGTAATTGGACTTTTGATGTTAAAGATATATCAAAACTATTGTGGAAAAAATGACAAATTGCCCCTTAGGTGCAATTTCTCCTCTTTTCCACAATATTTTTTACTTGTTAGATTTTCATGTTAAGGCAGTGACCTCCTACTTCACATTATCAGAATGAAATGTCAAAGTAAAATAGTTTTTTGAAAAATTATTTTTTTTTTGCTAGATGGCAAATGCATCGCAAATCACAGTCCCTGTACAGTCGAACCATAAAAGCTGAAACACTGATGGCTCATTTACTATGGCTAATTCGAACTCATTTTTGAGACCCTGTATTTTTTACGATAACTTAAGATTCTGATCCCGGTGTTAGTCTTACTCTTTCTTGCTTTGTGGTTTGTTCTACGAGGCGATTTGTTTTATGTCTTACCTTGTGTCATTTTGTTCTTGTGTTGTTCAGTCCTTTTAGCACTGCGATTACGTCGCTTGGGGAAGAGAGAGCTAATCTTAGTGCTTTTCGTACGTTTGTTCGATTTGTGCTTGTATGGATTTGTCTGTTTTCTCTTACTCTTGGTGTCTGAGATTGGCTGCGGTTTGTGATTGTGGCACTCCCTGGACCTTTCTTTTACCTTTTTTTAAGGAAACTAATGTTT
Organism: Anodontia alba; assembly: GCA_964016985.1. Taxonomy (NCBI): domain Eukaryota; kingdom Metazoa; phylum Mollusca; class Bivalvia; order Lucinida; family Lucinidae; genus Anodontia; species Anodontia alba. The sequence goes on along the minus strand of OZ024833.1, from coordinate 14,933,458 downwards.
AATTTTTTTTTTCTAATTTTATCATGAAATTGTATGTTGTTGTACTCATTAGAATCGCTTCATCGAGGCGATTCTTATTACACTTAACAGACCATTATTGTACAGAAGATTGAAAAAACCTTCCCAAATTATCTGTCGTGGCGCCATGATTTACCCTCAGTGGCTCGTTTTACCCATGTTCCGAGTAAAGGACCAGTGTCAATAAGGCCTGGTTTTGAACTCATTACGAAAACATGCCTATACAAATATATTGGAAATTTCACCACCAAAAAAACTCAAGATTTTTCCAATAAAAATTCTGTTATTTTTCTTATTTCTGCTCAAAACATAGATTGTGGGTACTCGTTAGAACTGCCTCGCCGAGGCGGTTCTAACGAGTACCCACAATCTTTGTTTTGAGCAGAAATAAGAAAAATAATGTATACCCCTGTAAACCCCAGTTTTACTATATAAATGTGGGGTTTAAGGGGGTCAAAATTATATAGGTATGTTTTTGTGATGCCAAGCCGGATTTCTTTATAATCCTCTTGATCCTCTTAAATAACCCCTGATGTATTGGATATATGGACGAAAAACTATATACATTGAAATGGAGCAATCGTTTGGAAGAAACATCTTAATTAAGTGGGTTAGGTACTTCCCCCTAACCAAAATAGTGACACACAAATGGTCATATAGCTTTACTTTATTATATAATTGTCTAATTTTATTGACTTTGTTTACATATATGTGACTTTTTAAAGACAGGGTATTGATTCTGCTGTAAGAAGCAGTATAGAGGAGTTAGTGGTGATGTTTTTATAAAGTCGGTCTTTGGCAGTAAATTTTCTTGAATTTTTAAAGGGCCGACTTAAATCTCTTCTGCAACTAGGCCTATCGAAACCTAAGTTTTATGGCAACTTAGTTAATAAATTCAGAACAAATTTATGCTTGCAATTATTTTAGCACTCAATTTCGTAAAATCACTCTTCGATATAAAAAGACTAGGTACAACATGTATGTAATACGACATACTGCATGCATTGGTAGTTAACCCAGACACGGTGTATAACTTTGCTTCCCTCATTGGTTGCACGTCGGAGGGTCTGGCCACAGACTCTTTGACGGCTCCGGCCTAAAGACTTTTGAGTAAATCGGTTGGTGCCTGATGCTCTGGCTCTGGTCGGGTCCGCCGGAATCCAGCTATTGGTTTTCTTTTGCTTCAGCATTTCAGTTATTTCTTGTCGTCGGGTCTATATCGACGTTTCATCTCTGTATGTGTATGATTTTAATGTTCTCGGAGATATTGCACTGAGTTAGGAACCCTTAACGCGGACTAAACAAATGACATGTGTATACCACGGCAGTTCTAAGGGCGAGGGTAGTGGCCACGTAAAACCGTATAAAGCCTGCAGTAATACGTTTTTGAACGTACAAAAGGCAATACTTCTGCTGTGGTTTACTATATTTGTCATTGTATGTCCTGGTGATGTTTTTTTTTTTTTTTTTTTTTTTTTTTTTTTTTTTCTTTTTTTTTTTTTTTTTTTTTTTTTACTTTGTATAGCTGTTCGGGAGAGGGAGAATTGTTGTTTTTTATTTTGTTTAATTTTATTTTTTTAGCTTTCTGCTTGTGAGGTTTTGATAGTGGTGTCGTTGCTTTTAGTACGTCCTTCTTTCCCACTGGTGTCTTGGCCGGTAGATGTTAGGTAATTGTATTGATTCCTGATCATTTTCTTATTTTCTATTTTCAGTTCTGATATTGCTGGTGATTTATATAGATGCATTACTATAATACATAAAATTCTATTGTTTGTAAATTGCTCTCCTATAGCTTGAAATAGGTCCCTTTAATTTTCTTTAATGATTAGTTTCAAAGCATACATATGTTATGAATCTAATATTTATTTATATTATCAGGTGTCGATTCTATCTTTTTATCTACTTTACAAGCCGTTTAGGTGTTCTCTGCCTGACTTATCACTTAAATCTTTCAGTCAATCTATATATTGATGCCATTCACGAAATTATTTTACTAAATTTCATGGAGCTTTATAATGTAAAAAAAATACAACCGCTTATTATGGCACAATGTTAAACGCCAAAACTTAACTATAGACAGTATTCGGTTAACGTAGTGGGGTTCGAATTCTATTGATTAAACAGCTCTGGTAAAACAAACATTTGTAGTTACTAATTAATTTTACATACTATCAGAACCAGAGATTTACTTTGCTGGGTAAAAAAAAAAAAAAAAAAAAAAAAAAAAGAAAGAAAAAAAAGTGAAAATTACAAAGACTTTGTTTGACACAAATACCGAGAGGATAACACGTATATAACAAATACAAAGACGATAATAAAAAACTTAATGGTTTGGAATTGATGTTCAGGTGGTTCAATTGACAAAGGATTCAGAGAATAAATTCTAATTTTAGAAACTTAGTTAGCAATAAATCTTTACAAGCCGGAATGCTTGGTTTCCTCTGAAAAAAAAAAGACGAAAAAAATAAAAAAAATAAAATAAAAACTACATGTTACCTAGGAATCAAATCAACCAAGGCAGGTAACAGAATTACGGTGTGTTGTTGAATAGGCGCAAGGTCAAATATAATAATTGAAATTTTTTAGCAATATGATTCCAATGAGCCTGATTCCATCCATTATACCCCGTCTCAAGGTAGTAGTAAGGTATTATGGTATACCCTACTATGTCTGTCCGTCCATCTATCCGTCCGTCCGTCCGTCCGCGCTCGTTTCCGGATATCTCCTACAGTTTTCTTTGAATCTTGTTGAAACTTGTTGGACAGTTACACCATGAGTAGGTATAGCGCATATTGTTTTGGGTTTACGGTACACCATTTTTTAAAGAATTATTACACGTCCGTTCGTCTATAGTTTCGTTTCCGGAAAATAATTTGATAAAATATAAATTTTCACCAAATTTGGTATGTGTCTTGCTATTATAAAGATATGGTTTTGGATTGCTAATGGGTACATTTTGTATTTTTGTTACATACTAATCTGCTCGCGATACGTTTATTATTTAGTTTCCGGTAGAGAACTTGTGTAAATATGAATGATTCTAACCAAATTTTGTATGTGCATTGATATTGTAAATATCGGGTTTTGAAACGATAATGGGTAAATTGTGTAAATTTATGACAGTTATCTGCCCACTACACGTCTGTATTTTCATTTCTCGATGATAACTTCAGGAAAAATCAATGATGTTTCACCGAAATTGGTGCATGCATTGATATAATAGAGATCTAGTTTCGGATGGCTAATGGCCGAAATTTGTCAGTTTTGTTTTTTCAGATTTCTCAGCTGCGGGCATGACAGTGGCGGGATTTTATCGTTTTACGTGTTTTAAGAGCGGTTGTGGGCACTGTTTTGGAAATGTATGTGCATGATGCAATGCTTTCTGACCAACCTTTATTACAACAATGAGAATAATACAGCTGCAGAGTGGACGGTGGCTGTGCTGCTCATGTATACGCTAGATGGCGTAAGCAGTAGTTACAAACTCCATTACTGCTTATTAAGAGTCTCAATACAGGCACCCATTTTCTAATCAGTCACGTGTACTTTGTTTTCAAAGGCAATCATTTAACGTTTATTCATCAAACACAGACTGAAAGAAACGGTCACGAAAGACTCGGAAATAAATGCTGTAATCTTCATTAAGATATAACAGGCAGCCCTTGATGACTTTCTTTGGCCGGCTGTTAGAGAATGAACTGAGATTGTTGGCCTTTGTCGGTTTCTATCTAAATCAGACCAGGGTATATACAGAAGAATATCTGTCATCTAATTGCCAGTACGACATTTAAAGCATCCCAACATGAATATGGTATTCTTAAGGCTCAAATACAATCACATAGCGATACTGGCAGAAAGCAGACAGACTGATTCAATAAAGTTAAACGCTGGCACCAGTCAGGGGCTGGCATTGCTGGTGCCGTGCAGGTAGTAAAACCGTTGGATGCTGCGCATATTTCGCCTCTGTTTTGCTGTCGTAGATAGGTAATGACAGGAATCAGCCAGATAAAGACCCAAAACATCTGAATTCTGAATACCTGGAACTAGAGCTGGTGTTTGAAAAACACTATGCACCCAACTGGCTGATTCTCACACTGCTTGACTCCAACACTGCTTGCCCATGACGGCAACAACAGTACAAATATATGAGATTTCAATATTATTTTATCAAAGGGAAATAACTCTAAAATAGGAGATAATAGGGATAAGAAAAAAATGCGGGTCATCTATTTTTTCATGAGCAATCAAAATATGATATTTCAAAACATTAGCCTACATTATGTTATACACAATAAAGCAACGATATTAAATGACCAGAAATTGCGAAGGGCCATAACTCCATTTCATTTAATTGGTTCAAAATTTAATCAGGTATTTTCTCCTCAATCCCAATCAGTATACCAAATATCATGGCTCTGGCTGAAATACTTTTTTAGATATCTTGCTGACAAGGTCAAAATGCCTAGAACTATAAAGGGCCTTAACTACGTCAATTTTTCTTGGAATTCTCTTAAAAAATAAATCAGGTAATTTCCACATTATCCATAATCGGCATATAATATTTGAAGACCCTAGCTTAAGAACTTTTTGAGATATCTTGCTGACAAGGTCAAATGCGCAGAACCGCAAAAGGCCGTAATTTTATCAATATTTTCACGGAATTCTCTCAAAATATAATCAGATAATTTACACATCATTCCAACTAACTATATTAAAATTCAAGAACCTAGCTTAAATACTTTTCGAGATATCTTGCTCACAAGATTTAATTCTGATTTTTTCAAAGGGGCATAATTCTAAACAAAAATGCTGGAAAAGAAAAAAGTACGGGTCAGCTATTATTTCATTGGGAACCCAAGTATAAAATTTCAAAACCCTAGCATGCAGGGTTCTTAAGATATGGCATGCACAAAAAAGCTTGACGAACGGACAAACGGACGGACGGACAAACGAAGGCAACATAATATGCCCATTAATTTCATTCAAAACTGGGGGGATAGTCAGGTCATCTACTCATCGCTACCAATCTATTCATAAAGTTTTAAGGCTCCAGCTTCAATAGTTTTTTAGATATTTTGCTGACAAGGGAAATATGCCCAAATTTACAAAGTGCCATTACTTAGGATATATTTTTCAGAATTTACACTAAAGTTAATCAGGTCATCTACTTATCATAACCAATCAATTCACCAAGTTTCAAGTCTCTAGCTCTAACAGTATTTTGAGATAGTTTGCTATCAAGATAAAAATTCCCTAAATTTCAAAGGGCCATAACTCAATAAGCATTTTTTTAAATATTATTCAAAAGTTAGTCAGAGCGTCTACTTATCATTACAAATCCATTCACCAAATTTCATGGCTCTAGCTCTAAACGTTTCTGAGATCTTTTGCTGACAAGGTAAAAATGCCCAAAATCACAAAAGGCCATAACTCAAGAACTATTTTTCAAAAAAATCTTCAAACGTTAATCAGGTTGTCTACTCATCACTACAAGTCTACTCATCAAGTTTCAAGGCTCTAGCTCGAACGGTTTTTGAGATATTTTGCTGACAAGGTAAAAATGTCCAAAATAACAAAGGGCCATAACTCAGGAAGTATTTTTTAGTATTTCTTAAAAAGTTAATCAGTTCATTTACTCATCCCTGTAAATTTATGTATTAAGTTTCAAGGCTCTAGCTCTATCAGTGTTTGAGTTATTTTGCTGACAAGGTAAAAATGCCCAAAATTACAAAGGGCCATAACTCAAGAAGTATTTTTTTTTTAATTTCTTCAAAAGTTAATCAGGTTATCTACTCATCACTACCAGTCTATTCATCAAGTTTCAAGGCTCTAGCTACAACGGTTTTTGAGGCATTTAGCTGACAAGGTAAACTTGCCCAAAATTACAAAGGGCCGTAACTCATGAAGTATGTTTTAGAATTTTTCGTCAAAAATTAATCAAGTCATGTATTCATCGATACAAATCCATTTACTAAGTTTCAAGGCTCTAGCTCTAACAGTTTTTGAGATATTTTGCTGACAAGGTAAAAATGCCCAAAATTACAAAGGGCATTACTCTAGAAGTATATTTCAAAATTTCTTCAAACGTTAATCAGATTGTCTACCTATCACTACCAGTCTTTTCATCAAGTTTCAAGGCTCCAGCTCCAATATGTTTTTAGATATTTTAGTGACAAGGTAAAAATGCCAAAAATTACAAAGGGCAATAATTCATGAAGCATTTTTTTAAAAATATCTTCAAAAGTTAATTATGCCATCTACTCATCACTACAAATCCGTTTACTAAGTATCAAGGCTCTAGCTTTAACAGTTTTTAAGATATTTGCTGATAAGGTAAAATGCCCAAAATTACAAAGGGCCATAACTCAAGAAGTATTTTTCAAAATTTCTTCAAAAGTTAATCAGATTGTTTTGTCATCACTACTAGTCTATATATCAAGTTTCAAGGCTCTAGCTTCAATTGTTTTTTAGATATTTTGCTGACAAGATTGCATCCATATTTTTTTAAAAGGCCATAACTCATAAAAGGGGCATAATCCTGTCAAGAAAAGAAACACATGTCAGCTATTTTTTCATGAGGAATCCATATAAGAAATTTAAAATCATTAGCATTCACGGTTCTAAAGTTATGCTATGCATCAAAAAGGGTGACGAACGGACGGGCGGACGGACGGAAGGACGGGCGGACGGACGGAAGGACGGACGGACGTACAACCCAGAAGCAATATGACCCTCCAATTTTTTTGAAGTTGGGGGCATAATAATACATGATGCAAGGCGGGTTGATAAATGGGAAGAGGATAAGTAAGGAATATCAAAAGTTTTCACAAATACTGGAGTCTGAATGACTGTCAGATGGGTGTTGTATTATTTGCTCTAAGGAAAGTCATGACAATTAGATAAGACAAAACTTGACACGTGTTTATGACAATGAAAGTTCAGGGTCAAAACTAGTCGATCAGTTGCTAGCAAAACAAGGTGAAATTAGTGACAAATTTAATGCCAGCACATATACTTTACGCCATGAAAACGCACCATCTATTTTAGATAACTATATCTCAAGTAGACGATGCATTTTCAATGGCTTTGAATATCATTATGTTTATTATACTTATCCTTTTCATTTCAGTACTCAGTATCCTCAACAGCACTGACTTAAACAATCTTTAGCCTGTGACTTTGAAACAAATTAATTACAACCACTTTCATTGCGTGCAGAGAATAGTAGAACACAACATTCAAACATACAAGGCGTGGTAGAAAATTTAAAAAAATGTATACTCGACAATTACAGGATTTACCTATACGAAACCAATACGAAATGGATGACTGGTCATAAGTACATTGTGTATAAATAACATTGGAATCCACATACCGGTTTTTTTTTGCAATTTTGATTGTTTTTAAACGCATTCATTGCCATTGCGTTGACAATGGTTATAAAACGAATAGAATATAATCCTGAAATCAATAATATAAAAGTTTGCTGTAATTTGGGATTGCTTGTCAAAAGCATAACTAATAAGATAAGTGTTGTTTATAAGAATAAACGAATGTCAGATATATCAGTTTATAGTTGGTTAACAAAATCAACTTCCGGCCAAGAATCAGTCAAAGGAGCCTCTTATTCAAGAAGACCCAGGTTTGCAGTCACCAAATCAAATATTCATGAGATCAAGCTCATTATTGAGATAGATGCACATTTCGCTGTCAGCTATTTGGCACAAATGACAAACTTGGTTCAGATCTCTGTCTATTTCAGTCTGAAGAAAATTCTTAAGGTTACGAAAATAAATGCTCGCTGGTTCCCCACCCCCCATTGGCTCTCTGATGACCAGAAATGTACGGGATGCAAATGGCAAAGCAATTGCTGTAGAAGCACCCACAATGACAAAAATGGTGTTTGATAGTCTCAATACTGATGATGAGGCTAGGTCATTTTTTATAAGCCCAAGCCGAATGTTGATAGCAGGATCTTGGCTCTAAAACATGCCAAAAGGCCAAGTACTGCTAAATGAAAACTGAGTGCAAAGAAGCTGTTATAAGCCGTTTTCTTCAGATAGTCTAGGGCACTCACTAAAGTTATTGTTTTAAAAGGTAGGGTGTGTCTGGTGGTTTCTACAAGAACGTGGTTCTGAAAAAAATGCGAACAAAAATGAGAAAAGTATGTCCAAAATCAGATCTGCAGCATATCCATCTGTTACACGACAATCCTCCAGTCCAAAAATCTTCAACTGTAACACATTTTAAAGTATGAAAAGATCTATGTATTGTCGAACCTTCCTTACAGCCAAGACCTAGCCTGTCATTTTTTTCCTCGTTCCGGAAAAAGAAACGTCTCAATCATCGGAGATATAGGTCCAGTAGGGACTTCGGGTCTGCAGTTCATCATATTTTTTATGGGTGTACCTAAGGACGAGTATGCTTTTTCTTTTATTTTTATTATTATTGTTATTATTATTATTATTATTATTATTATTATCAAAACATAGATTAAAAGATTGAAACTTTCTGTTCTGGCTAAAGAGTTATATTGCGAATGAAAGTAGACAAAAAGTATCAATTTTTATTAATATGTCGGAGAAAACATACCATTTGCAAATGTGTTAACACCCCTCGTATAATACTTTAGTTTAATCCTTCCATGTTACCGACAAAAGTAAATTCTTTCAATTAACATGACAAACAGCAGTACTACTGTGAGTCATGAATGACATCAATGCATGTGTTGACTCAAAGATCTGCGTAACATGTCAGGCAGAAACATGTAAACAGCCTGTAAACTGCATCTAGATAGACATTGTATCTCATATAAAAAATGTAGATACTTGAGATTCGCAACAGGTTTTTGCTTTGAAATGAGTAATTAGAAAATCAAACAGGGAAAGTAGTTCATGCTATAGAAGAACATTTTTTTTAAAAAGTAAGATTTTACATATTAAAGTAATACATCAAAATAAATGATCAGCAATATCAAAGATGAAACACCTGAAGTAAAGGCGTCTTCTGGTTTTTCGGTAAGTCGGCTCTTTGAAGTTCAAAAAAGCTCACTATTATTATCATAATAATAATTATTAATTAGAGATTATTATTCTCTAATTCCTTTATACTGCTTCTTACAGCAGAAATAATAACATGCATTAGAAAACAACATATCTGTGTTCAAAGTCATACAAGGTTATAAAATTATAATACAGCAGTAAAGCTCTGTATGCATTTGTTTATCACCTGCTGGGTTAGGGGTTTAGTTACTCACCAACTTTATCTTAATACAATTTTCATTGCTTCATTCCAATAAATAGTTTGTATACATAAAGCCAATAAATAATGTGTCAGCCTATTGACACAGCCCCTTTTCACGGTCCCAAAGATGTTCGAGCCATTTATTCGATTGTATATCTAAAACACTCGTAATTACTGTTGAGCAGAACGAGAGAGTATGTTGCGTTGAATCCTTCGTCGTGGACATTGTAATCAGAATGAAAATATATAGACATAATTTCTTTGGAGGTCAGTTTTGCTAGATGGTATTTGCTACAGTATGTACCCAGAAGTAAGTCGTTGGTGAACACCTGAAAATACAATTAAAATAACAGAGGAACTTTCAGATGAGAAGGTCTCCCCGTACTTTACTATAGTGCAGATTATATTTCAGTTCCTTTGAGATCATTGGTCCCATTATGGTACATTTGAAAATGGAGTTCTGCTCATGTATACGCTAGAGCAGTGTTGCAAACTTCATTACTGCTAATGAAGAGTCTCAATAAAACCGAAACTCCCTTCTAATTTGTAGTGTTGTTTGTTTCCAAAGACAATCTTTTTACCGTTTATTTTACTACGCTGCAGCTGGTATAATTGACGTGTGGCGGCGGTAGAACGTCTCCACGTACTTTACCATAGTGCAGATGATATTTTAATTCCTTTGGGATCATTGGGCCCATTACGGTCGTTCGAAATTGGAATTCTGCTCATGTATACGCTTGAGGGCATAAGCAGCGTTGCAAACTTCATTACTGCTTGTGAAGAGTTTCAATAAAACTGAGACTCCCATTTTTTTATCTGTAGTGTGTTCTTTGTTTCCAAAGTCTATCTTTTTTACGTTTATTTTACTGTACTTAAGGTAACTACTGACACCTGGTGCAACTTTTATCCCAAGCAATACATTATCTTTAAATTCTGCATTTTGCTTTTTCATTTCATTGTAAGAGTTATGAAACAAGAAAAATCTGATGGCACCGCCTAGTATCAGAGTTCTGGTGTTTCAAAAATTTACCCCTCAGGAAGTTTTCTTCAAAGTTGTTCTAGACCCTAGTAGTACTAAGAAAAATCATTCTAACCGAGCAACCATCCCCTATGAGGTACCTTTTTTTGCAACAGAATGAAAAACAATAAAATAAAAATAAAATTTCACCATCTTTGAAACGAGATAATGCTTGACAATTAACCTTATTTCCGAAATAGTAAAATTTTATATTTTTTAAATAATTGAACAGTTTTGATAAATTCAATCGATTTGAAAAGGTCAGTGTTGCTTTAAAATAAAATGGTGTTATATTTTAGATATATAGAGACAATCTGAATAATAATTAACAACAAAACGATGATTTGTCTTCGCAAATATTTATGAGTTGTTATCCCACCCTCTCGTTTCTAGGAACATGCGCTCAGTATGGTAAAGTGTGACTAAAATGGTTCAAATAACCGCATATATAGTATTCTTATTTGTAATAAATACATCATTTTTCAAAATTCGTCTATTATAAAATATATACTGAATTATATCTATGCGTTGCATATTTGGAGGACTGGACCACTTAAAATTGTTTTATAAAGGGCAATTACTCATGAATACACACTGGTTTATGTAAACTGCCGTACTAGTTACGAGGATTTATCAAATGGATACTACCATACAAATTTTATTGTAACCTGATTTCCAGATAAAAATTATTCAATTAAAATATGATTTTTACCCATCTTTTCACATAAATGCAATAAATAAAGGGATAATAACTCCTGCAAGAATAAATACAGTATATGCCAGAAGGATCTATGGTGTGCAGTGTGTCATAAAAAAGGATGAATACCGTTTCGTCTTGTTTTTGAAAGAGATTGTTTAGAAACTGCATTTTACTAAGCTAAGTGAAGTTTTTTCCCATATAGCTCAATAGTAAAATAGTAATCAGGGACAATAAACCATGTTAGAACGAAAACACGCTTATCTTAATATATTTGCATTTCAATTGTAAGGTCAATGTATATGTGCAACTTTCAGATAAAACAGGGTATTAGATAATCAAGTTATTAGGCAAAATGTCATTTTATCTTGCCGGAGTTATGGTTACTGGTACCAGTAGTGACCTTAAATTATATTGAAACATTTGACAAGCATACCATTATACTTATGATGTTAGACAAAAAAAAGCATAATCATTTTTTTTTTTTTTTTTTTTTTTTTTTTTTTCGATAATAAATACCTTAATTTATCTTTTTCACCGTTTTTCTTCTTTTTTCTATTCATAATGAGAATTAGGAAACTAGATTCCCAAAGGAAATGAATACACTCACAGAACTAAAATCAGCCGATGTGTCAAGATTTCTGGTTATAACTAGCTATTATCAGTCAATTAGACCTCATCATTGACCCTCATACAGACTTTAAAATACCAGAATTGGCTAAATAATCAAAGGTTCAGGTAGATTAATGTGTTCTTTCTGCACAAAGAAGCAATCTAAAAGAAAGACAAAACAAAAGTTAAAAAGAAGTAAGAACAAAAGCACAGTATTTACTTTATACGTCTTGTATACGTCTCGGTGAGTCATTTGAATGCGCTTCCAACTGATGATCAGGAAGTTGCGGGTTCGATCCCGCCGGGTAGGCAACACTATTTCGTGGAGATTGATCATTTGCCTAACTTTTTAAATATGTAAAAAAAAAACAGTAGAGCGATGTTTCCTAGGAAACTCTGATTAAACTGATGTAAGCATAATATTCGATGTTGTGCACTTTGCCTCGGACCTATTAAAACAAGGTTTTGTCTGGTCCGCGACTTTGCATACCTGCAGAAAAAAAGAAAACAAATGCACAAAATGCTTAAGCTCGTTTCATAGGTAACACTATTTATTTCATATTAGCCCTTTATTTACTCATATATCTAAATTTGGACAAAGTAGTGTGGGTTTGCCTTTAGGGATAGAAGCGATTATTAGGGGAAATACAGTGTGTTTTTTTATATCAGATGGTTGGAGCTAAAGCAAAAGTTACATCCGATTCTCGAAATTTTAGGCAGATACTACGGCCCTTGTTATCGTTTTGGCTAGGGCGGGAAACGTTTTATGTGTTGAGGGTGACAAGAAGTATTGTTTGTATTGAGGTTTATGACCCAGCCAATCTAACGTTTACTTGGCAGGCTTAGCGACTTTACCATAGTGCAGATTATATATTAATTTCATTTTGGATCATTGGGCCCAGTTTGAATATTTGAAAATAGAGTTCTGCCCATCTTTACGCTATCAGTGTTGCAAACTTCATAATTGCTTATAAAGAATTTTAATAAACCCGAGACTCAGTTTTTCTGTCTGTAGTATGTTCTTTGTTTTAATTTACTTTACTGCAGCTGGTATAAGAGCCGTGTGGCGGCCGTAGAACAGCTCCCTGTATTTCACCATAGTGCATATTATATTTTCATTTCTTTTTGGATTATATGGCTTGTTGTGGTATCTTTGAAAAGGGAATTCTACTCATATATACAATAGAGAGCGTAAGCAGTGTTGCAAACTTCGTTACTGCTTCTGAAAAATGTCAAAAGAATCGAAACTCCGCTTTTCTGTCTGTTGTGTGTTCTTTGATTCCAACGGCAGTCTTTTAGAATTTAGTCCCTTTTGACTTTTATTTTAATTAATCCTCTTAGAGTTAACGAGTATTCTGCACATTCTTTCGCCAGAAACTGACAGTTGCCCTTCTTGGACACGCATTCAATCTTGGAAAAAGTTCAATTTTGGCTCAGTCCCGACTATTGGCATGACAGTTGCCTGCACTAAAGAATCCCATTGACCATGAAACTTTTGGCCGGAAGATAGCGACTTGATTTTTTATTATCTTTTTAATTTATTTATTAATTATCATTTTTTTTACTTAGACATATAATAGGGTAAATGGTGTCCAGACAATAGCAATGTAATTTCTCATCGAATCTTCATTAAACTTGAAGATAACAAGGACGGGCATATATTCAATTTTGGCTTAGTTTGACAATTTGCCCACCCTTAAGGGTTTGACTTCGAAATTTGCAATTTCCTGTTTGATCCAATCTTTATTAGACTTGTAGGTAATTATGGCAGCTATAATATCTAGGACAAGTTCATTTTTTTCTCCAGAACCAAGAAAACAGCTATAATATTTAGGACAGGTTCATTTTTTCTCCAGAACCAAGAAAACTTTCAGACTGAATCTTGGTATATAGCACTGTGGATGCAAGGTCTACCAAGCTTATACAAATGATGATGCAAGGGGGACTTTTGATTGTTTTACGACACGGTCAAATTTCTGTACTTATTGCTGTGGCAATACTTAAACAATGTTGCATGTCATCTGCAGATACGCAATAGCTGTTTTATTTAGGTGAGTGAATCGTGGCCCATGGGTCTCAAAGTTTTGGGTAAATATATAATGCCACGATCCGCATTTTAGAGGCTAGTAGTTATCACAGTGTATAACCGTACAGTCACTAAATCGGAAGCGACAATGGACTGTACACCCTAAAATCATTAGTTCGAAGTAAACAAGTTGATAGGCAACATGGTCAAAAGCACATAAGTCTATAATGATTTTTTTCTTTTAGATGCGGTTTTCGACACCGGGGAGAGAATCGGATGTACGTTACCTGTAGCATTGTTAATTTGACATATTTTGACCCAATCTGTGTGTAAAAACCGATTCATCCTGCTCAATCGCCAGTTTTGCTTTATTTTCTGCTGATTGACACGGACAATCAGGGCTAAAATAACCAGAATTGTGGCATCATTTCTGTTAAAACCAACATAAAATCATCGCTACATCTTTATCCTGTGATGTCTAATAGCTGAATCCAACGAGATATTACTTTAAACAAAGATATTGCCTCCTCAATCGCACACGTTCGTCTCATTTGACTGTCCGACTAGTGACAACTGTACCTTATCATTAGCGACATATCAAGAAATGAAAACTGTCCGACTAGTTGTGATTGTATTTGCACATTCATGGCGATCATTTGCAACAAAAGTTAGTAAAAGGTTATAAAAATATCGTTTTAGATGCTTTCATTGCTGAGATGGATATCAATCATTTCTTGAAAAATATGGTGATCAGATGGCTAATTTTTCTCTGTCAACATTTCCATCAAAATTGTGACATAGCCACGTACCGCTTTCGTGGAGTGCTATGTGTGGATTTTCAGAAATTCACATTTTTCCGTCCTCCGGTACCGTTCCAGCAATCATTAATGCAATAACAAGTAAAGAAAGCTAAACTCCCACCGCCCCTTACATTCAAAACTGAATATAAGGAGCTGTTGACTCAACGAAGCCTCTGATGAGACACAATCCAGTTAAAAATCCAGTTTTGTGCAATACTATGCCGTGCTCTGATGTCACTTTCTAATAAATACCAGTTTTAGATATGATAGGAAAAGCAAGACACTCGTCCACTGCTTACCTTTTTACAGAGGTTCGGCGTAGGGATATGATGTTTACCGTAGGGATATGATGTTTACCGGTGTGATACATGTTGGGTTCAGTTCCACTTTTAACCGAAAGCCATTGATGCAGATAGTTTACTGTATCAATTTATGGAAAAAAATTATACCGATTTGGTGGTTGGGCTGTAATATGGATCCTAACTCCATACGATCATGTACGCCGTATAAGCATTGTGTAAATTATTACGTCTGAGAACGATCTTTTTGGATTTAATAAAACTTTTTTGAAAGGTTAGGTATTTAATTTTCTGACAAGTTGTTGGTACTAAACTTGTTGTAACATGTGCTGCAAGAATTTTTGAAAAGGGTTGTCGAATAAACTTTTTTCACAGAAAATATTTTTGAATAGGGATTTTGCAGTAACAGGGGAGATAATCGAATAATAGAAGTTTAAAGTTACGCTATTTTTTCATTTTTGAAAATCGGTCAACAGATAAAGTTTTAATGGCAAAAATGAATTTTGAATAGGATGCATTAGCAAGGGAGATAATCCATGATCATAAATTTTCAATTAATGCAATACATTTTACTTGAATATGCTGACTTGTTCTCAAACAAGTTTTTTGCGTCTTTTGATGATAATTTCGAGTGATCCTGATAAAAAATAAGTATTTAAAATTTTTGCGGGAAAATAATTAATTCCCTTCCATGAATTTTTACTACAGGAAATCCCTATTCAAAATTATTTTTGGGCAGAACTTTTTTGATTGTCGACCGATTTTCAAAATTTTTACAGCACATTTTACGACAAACTAAGTGCTCAATTTCGCAAAGAAAATATTTTTTAAACATTTAAAAAAATAGAAAATATCTGCAAAATATCGTTATCAGACACTAGAAATCACACATTAGGTAAGTTCTCCCCCGACAGTAACTGACAACTACCGTTGGTTAAAACCGCACATGTCCACATATATTTCAGTGGGCATGTTACGCTGTTTCCCCAGAAGATAGGGCATTAGAAAGGTATGATAAGGAAGACGTGAAATAGAAAAAAAATAACAACAGCAACAACAACAAAAAAAAAAACACTAAAAACAACACCCACATTCCGCACCTGATGCAAGCACACGTTCTCGCCTTACAGGGTAGTTTAAGGTAGGGTGAGTAAACGGGGTACAGTATGTTAGTTAAGGGTATCAATACCTGACTTTTAAAGTGAAAAAACACATTATATACAGACGGTGGGGTAAGAACACATATTGGCGCATTTGTAGTTTTATTGTATCAGATAACCTTACATGTAGGTGCCAATATTCTGCCATTTGTAAAAATTGTTTTCATGTCTTATTTAAGCTGCTAGTCTGACTATTGTATTTAGTTTCGTCTGTTGGAAAACACATTCAAAGTACATTTTCTTTACATAGAAAAACTCAGAAACACTGCCAGTATTTTCAATTTATTCTGAATCTTACGAATAAATCCTTGAACCTGTCATGTTAATCTGCGCAAATTTATGGTAGATATAAACAGCATACTGGACCTCTAAAAACAAACTCAACCCAGTAGAATTTCTTACCCTGCTCTGTCGTTTCATTTCGATAAGGAATATCCAAGAAATTAACGTTTATTAACAACTTTTCTGCTCAATAACATATACAACAAAATCGTCGCTATTCGTTCAACAGCAAATTTTGTTTTTGTCACTAGTCGGACAGTCAAATGAGACGAACGTGTGCGATTCAGGAGGCAATATATTTGTTTAAAGTAATATCTCGACGGATTCAGTTATTAGACATTACAGGATAAAGATGTAGCGATGATTTTATGTTGGTTTTAACAGAAATGATGCCATAATTCTGGTTATTTTAGCCCTGATTGTCCGTGTCGATCGGCAGAAAATAAAGCAAAACTGGTGATTGAGCAGAATGAGTCGGTTTTTACACGCAGATTGGGTCGAAATATGTCAAATTCACAATGCTACAGGTAACGTACATCCGATTCTCTCCCCGATGTCGAAAACCGCATCTAAAAGAAAAAAAAATATTATAGACTTATGTGCTTTTGACCGTGTTGCCTATCAATTTGTTTACTTCGAACTAATGATTTTAGGGTGTACAGTCCATTGTCGCTTCCGATTTAGTGACTGTACGGTTATACACTGTGGTTATTGACTTTTCTTCTAGTAGATTTTTGTGCATTTAGTTTCTAGCCAAACAATTATTTGTTATTTCAAGTGTGAGAAGCTTATTTATTTGTCTTTATCACTTGATCTACTGATGAATTAGGAAACCTACACGCGGGCCGAAAATGTAGTTGATACCTCATCAGGATTCAGAGCGACGGATGGATATCTATAAAACCAGGTTTACGTTCTCACTCCTCCCTGGTTGATGATTCTACTGCTGGTCGTTTCAAGCGGTATTTCGGTTCTTTTTTATCAGTAGTTCGCTCTTTTCCACCTGTTAGTTTTGTTGCTAACACTTTCTTTTGCCGTCGTTGCGTATAATTTAAGCCTTATTTGATGCAAAGAAGTGTGTCCGAGGGATGAAGGTATTCTGAATATCTACATATTTGAGTTATTAAATCTGTTGCGAATGAAGTGCTTTTAAGCTTAATGAATTAACTGTTACTCTGACTATTTAAGTAATATCACAGTGTACGCAAGAGGATAACACACTCGTCTACTTAATGCAAACTATTGAGTTTTCGATTATATTAAGGTAGTGCTGGTATTTTGCAGACTTTATTGTAAAAAAGGTAAGAGAAAAGTCCAGGGAGTGCCACAATTACAAACCGCAGCCCTTCCCAGACCCCAAGAGGAAGAGGAAACCGACAAATCTAAACAAGCACAAACCGAACAAACGTACGAAAAGCACTAAGAGTAGCTCTCTCTTCCCCAAGCGAGGTAATCGCAATACTAAAAGGACTGAAAAACACAAGAACAAAATGACACACGAAAAGACATACAACAAATTGCCTCGTAGAATAAACCACAAAGCAACAAAGAGTAAGACTAACACCGGGACCACCGCCTTAGAACGGTCGGTAGAGCAAACCACCGGGGGGTTTAAAGCACTTTTACAGCTAGCTAACTTCACCCTGGGTCCTGATGCTACTCTTAATACAGAAATACATAAAAATTCGGTTCGCATAAAGGCTCCCAACTCAGTCAATGCATCAAAGCGAAAACATAAAAATCAAATTAATCACTATAATAAACAAAGACGAGTACTCATGGCTAATTCTACTGTATGCCAGAGTAAATGAAAACCAATAGTTGAACTACGGCGGGCCAAGTTTGATTTTTATTTTTGTGAAATGCATGGATATGTAAAGTCCTGCGTATCTCTCACAAATTAACTAAGCCCTGAGGCCCCAAGTGCTTTATCACTGACTGTTCCAAGGCGGCACTTTCATTGTGATACTTGTTTTCAAATGTTCTGTAGTATTTCACTGAAAATGTGTTTCCTTTAAAGCTTTTTTTGACAACCGGAAAAATAACAAACAAAGGTATAGAATGTTTAGAAAGCAAATACCTTTACATAGTCGTACGGACAAATAATGTTATTGTCGTTGTCAATGCTGTATTCTAGTGATACTGCTAAAAACTGCAGTTCTATCATTTGGTTATCAGCAGCTACAATAATCCAGGAACACTCTACCATATCATCGTAGTAACCATCCTCGTCCAAATCGGGGGATCTAATACTGCCGAAATTATCTGTGAGTATCTGTCCACATATCTGTTGCAACACTGAAATATTAAAACATTAATATTTCAAACGGAGCACAGCATTACTACAACATTGCGTGTGCGTCTAGCCAAAAATGACGAGGCTTTGGATCTTGGTTAACTTCAGAGAGACTTGAAAGATTCTGACCAGACTGCGCAATTGCACATACTGATCTTAGTCTTCGCTAGGCCCAAGTGCAGTCTTGTAGGAAATGCTGTGTTTCGACTCATTTAAAAGCTTAACGACTTAATGACTTTATAGACACCAGTTGCTTTAGACAACTCATTCAACCGGGGCGCACCGTGCTCCTTTACTATGTATATGTATGTACAGCTATAAGCCACTAAAGTTAGACTGCACAAAGGTCCCATTCACCAGTTATTTTATAACACATTATCCTTAACCGGTCTTCTCCTGGTCTAAACGTTATGAGTAGCAGGATTGCATGATAACGAAGGGCGCGGATACATCTTCCAGACATGAGTAGTATAGAAAATATACAAACGGAGCGAAACTCGCATAGCCAGGAAAATTGAAAACCCTGTAGCTGTTGAGCCCGGATATACCCTGTCTTAACAAACAGTATAGATCCAGATCAGTTAGCTTCTGAAAAAGCCAACAAATATGGATCTGCACTGTTTGACATTAACTATGTGAATATGTATTATCTATCTGAATCAAGTGATTTGATTGGCTGAAGATTAGGGTGGGCGTAGTATCTTAATTTTTTTTCTGCATTGCAAGGGTTAATTTAACTTTGCTGTTGATTTCTGTTTCACTAAAATGCTTCTGCTACAGTTCCTCTTTGGTTATTTGTTCTGATTTTGACGTTTGTTCCGAACTGATGTTTATTTCTGTTTCATTCGACAAACAAACAAACATATATATATATATATATATATATATATATATATATATATATATATATATGTGTGTGTGTTGTTGTGTGTGTGTGTGTGTGTGTGTGTGTGTGTGTGTGTGTGTTTACTCAAGCAAAATATTTGGTGAAGTACACTTTTATAAACTTTTGGTAAATTAGATTAAATATCTGAAAGACTGCATTAATTCTATAGTCATCTCATTGATTAGGTGATATTAATGTTGTACATGGAGCTAATCAAACCTAGGCCAAAGAAAGAAAACTATCAGCAGAGTTTGATTTTCACATTCCTCCAGACATGGTATTTTTTTTTTTTTTCGGCCAAATAGTTTAGATATTTTTCTTATTGCTCCATAAAGCAAGAAGATCAACAAAGGAACTACTACAATTGAAGCTACATCTTGTTCCCAAAGACAAAGGAACAAACAGACATTTACAATTAAACAGCCACAAAAATAACATTTTGTTGTCTGTTACCCAAACTTTTTTGCATGTATACATAATTGTAAAAAGAAAAACATTTGTAAGTGATACACAACAGAAAATCCAACAAAAAGTACCACAATGAAAGTACAGCCCTAGAATGGTCAGTATTGAATTAATGCGGGGCTTAAACTAGCTTTACTGGATCCCTCACCCTCAGCTTTACACCTACAGAACTCAAATTAAATAGAGCAAATTCTTCCGATACCGAGGCACCTTTTTTGGATTTGAATATATGTATATCTAATGGTACAGTTTCCACCAAAATTTATGATAAACGGGACGATTTTGATTTTGATATAGTCAATTTCCCTTTTCTGGATGGCGATGTCCCCCGGCGTACCTCATATGGGGTATACATATCTCAACTTATAAGATTCGCCAGAGCTTCTTCAAATCTTAATGACTTTAACTACCGTAATAAAGCCCTTACTGCCAAACTTCTTAGGCAGGGCTATCGTTATTTTAAACTTCGTAAGGCGTTTTCGAAATTTTATCGCAGTCACAGTGCCTTGTTAGAAAAATATAGCGTCAGTCTGAAAAAAACTTCTGCAACAAGGTATATCGGAACCCGAATTTTACGGTGACTTAGTGTACAGATTTAGAAAAATTGTAGGTAAATCTAACTTTTCGGAGCAATTCAGAAAACTTATTAACCGTTATAAAAGAATTGGCTATAGCCTGGACATTATGCGGCGGACTACATGCCTAGTTGTCAACCCAATCATTGTTGATGGCTATGCTTCACTCTTTAATTGCACGACGGCGGTTCGGGCCTCAGACTCAATGTCGGCCTCTTCGTAAAACTTTAACCAGTGGGTTGGGGCTTGACGATATGTCTTTGGCTTGGCCCGCTGTGGTTCTACTATTGATTTTCATTTACTCTGGCATACAGTAGAATTAGCCATGAGTACTCGTCTTTGTTTATTATATTATAGTGATTAATTTGATTTTTATGTTTTCGCTTTGATGCATTGACTGAGTTGGGAGCCTTTATGCGAACCGAATTTTTATGTATTTCTGTATTAAGAGTAGCATCGGGACCCAGGGTGAGGTTAGCTAGCTGTAAAAGTGCTTTAAACCCCCCGGTGGTTTGCTCCACTGACCGTTCTAAGGCGGTGGTCCCGGTGTTAGTCTTACTCTTTGTTGCTTTGTGGTTTATTCTACGAGGCGATTTGTTGTATGTCTTTCCGTGTGTCATTTTGTTCTTGTGTTTTTCAGTCTTTTTAGTATTGCGATTACCTCGCTTTGGGAAGAGAGAGCTAATCTTAGTGCTTTTCGTACGTTTGTTCGGTTTGTGCTTGTTTAGATTTGTTGGTTTCCTCTTCCTCTTGGGGTCTGGGAAGGGCTGCGGTTTGTGATTGTGGCACTCCCTGGACTTTTCTCTTACCCTTTTTTTTTTTTTTTTTTTTTTTTTTTAATTGTTGTAAAAACATATATTTGTTCGTTTGCATGGAGGCCATCAATTCATTCATGAATCATTTATGGCAACAAATAAATCACAGCTAAAGCCGATAATGAAGCAAAGAAGAACTCAACAGAGTGTGTGGAGAAGCCTGGAGATCCCTAGGGTGTCAAGCAAAGACAGTGCAGCATTGCAGCAAAACAAAACCACTAATTGAAAACCGGTGGGCTAGAAAGCAGAATTGAAACTTTCCAGACCACCTAAAGAATAGTTTTAAAGTCGAAGACATCAAAAGGTCTGAACCCAGACCCACCGGCATGCAATTAAAGAGGCCAGCAAAGTGGTCAGCTGCGACTGCGTCAGCCGCTGAGCATGCAGACTGTTTTATGGCATCAACTCTCTTTTATATCATATGACAATTTTACTAAGTAGATCAGAATATTTAGGTGTACCTACTACTTTTCTAAGCTTACTACACTGCAGCTGGTGTTAGTGCCGTTTGGCGGCGGTAGAACGTCTTCCTGTACATCACCATAGTGCAGATTATATTTCATTTCCTTTAGAATCATTGGGCCAATTGTGGTACATTTGAAAATAAACCTCTGCTCATGTATACGCTAGAGGGCGTAAACGGTGTTGCGAATCTTCATTACTTCTTATGAAGCGCTCTCAATAAAACCGAGACTTCCATTTTCTAATCTGTAGTTTGTTCTTTGTTTCCAAAGTAATTTTTTTGACGTTTATTATACTAAGTCACCATGACCTTCAGGTTCCGATAGGTCTTGTGACAGAAGTGTTTAGTTTGGTATCGTATTAAGAAACACATTCATAGTGTCGACGAAAAAGAATAGAAAAAAATCTTTCCGAATATCATGGTATCGACACCCTTTTGGAGAAGTTTTGTAGTCAAAAGTTTTACACTCTTGCCAACGGAATAAGTAAAAAAATGTAAACATCATAACGCAAATGCACATGGTCCAAAATATGTTCGAACTATTGAGACTCGACTGCACTACTACTACTACTGCTGAACATTATCGTTAAAACGATTCCTTATACGCAGGAGTAATGCATATACGTAAAAAGCTATTCCCATCACAAAAACATATCTATATAATTTTGACCTCATTAAACCCCACTTTTATATAGTAAACCTGGGGTTTAAAGGGGTATACACTATTTTCGTATTCTGCTCAAACATATAGATTGTGGGTGCCCGTTAGAATTGCCTCGACGAGGCGGTTCTAACGCGTACCCACAAACTATGTTTTGAGCAGCAATAAGAAAAATATCAGAATTTTTACCTGAAAACGTTCAGTTTTTGGTGGTGAAATTTTCAATATATTTGAATAGGCGTGTTTTCGTAATGCAGTGTAAATAGTAAATTGCTTCTCTATTTCATGGAAGCCTTAAAGCACGTTCTCTAGATGGACTTTATATTTGCACAAATGTCAGCCCGCATACTCTACAATAGCTGGAAAGCATCAGCTTTGCAAACTACTTTGTTGCAAACCAAGAGATTCAATCGAACCAAGTCACCGATTCTCGTGTGTGTCCTTTGTTTCCAAATGCTATTCTTTTTTACTTTTATTTAACTCATTACAACGTAGAGACTAGCCATTCTTCTTATACGACATTGTAAAATCATGCCGTGGATCTGGAACAGGATACTTTAGACATTACTTAAAAAGACCATCACGAAAACATGCTTATATAATTTTGGCCCCCTTAAACCCCACTTTTATATATAAAAACTGGGGTTTACAGGGGTATGCATTATTTTTCTTATTTCTGCCCAAAACATAGATTGTGGTACTCGTTAGAGCCGCCTCGCCGAGGCGGTTCTAACGAGTACCCACAATCTATGTTTTGAGCAGAAATATGAAAAATATCAGAGATTTTTATCTGAAACTTTTCAGATTTTGGAGGTGAACTTTTCTATATATTTGAATAGGCGTGTTTTCGTAATGAATTTTATTTCTTGGTGTTTTATTCTAAATGCAAACAAATACTTTTTGGTGAAACTTACTTATTAGAATTCATGTTTGTTTTCATTCGGATCCGGTGCTTTGGTCTAAATATTTACCTTAAAACAAGATTGTCTGAACAACGCACTGTATTTAACAGGGCCCAGTTGTTCAAAACTAACGACATTGTTAGTTAACGATTCGTTAAAATTTACTTCGAGTGATACGCAAATATGCTGATTTTTTTTTTTTTTTTTTTTTTTTTTTTTTTTTTTCTGAAAAAAATGAAAAAAAAATGTGAGTTTATTGCAGAGCAAAGGCTACTCACGTTTTTCCAGCAAAAAATATCAGAATATTGTATATTGAATCCGCTAAAACAGTTAACGAAATGACCCTTAATGAGCTCGTTAAGCTAACGACGCTTTGAACAACTGGGCCCTGATTTTTTTAAATATTTGTTGTTCTTTGTTTTCCTCACACGTTCAGTTATTAATGTTTCACAATAATATTTTGAAGAACTTAAAATTGCCTAAAATCTACCTACCCTATCAAATTTTGCATAAAATTAAGCCAGTGTTGCTATGGGACAATATAAAAACAAAATTATTCGACTGTTTAAACCAATGAATATAATAAAACTGTTTAGTACATAGACAGTTACACAATTTGTTTTTCATTGAATATAGATAAAGACTTCAAACGTTATTTTTATTTATTTATTTATGTTTTAATTTTATTTATTTATTTTTATTTATTTATTTTTATTTTTTTTTTTTTTTTTGTATTTATTTAATTATTTTTTTTTTTATTTATTTTTATTAAAAAAAAAACAGGGTTAAAGACTGAAATATGTCGAAAGCAGAGTAGTGTCACTTCATGAAGCTATTTTTTTTTTCTTTCACATATCATAGCTCCAGATAAGGCGCTTTTAGCAAACAAAACATATTGATATTGTCACGTGACTCCTATTTTGAATATATTTTTAAATGTACATAACATAAAAATAAGTTGATTTTGTTTTTTATTATAAGGTTAGATATTTGCAGTTATAAATAATTATGACGATTATTTTATTTTCTTTGAGAGATAAGGTACGATTCAGCTTTCAAGTTATGGTATTACGGTAATGACGCGGCATGCTAGTGATTAGGACGTATTTGATTTTTCATTTTTTTTTTTAATTTGAACAATTATCAGTACCTTATGTAATCTGGGGGAATCTAGGTTTGATGATCTTCACTGTTCTAGGATTTTTTCAAGCCAAGCTTTTGAATACGGAGACATTTTTTCTTTCGTAATGTTGCTTACTTGTAGCGTTTAGATTTTATCATTTTTTTTAGGAGTAGATTTGTGAGATTTTGCACCGTTCTGATAATCAGAAAGGACATTTGAAATCTTGAATATCACGTGTTATATTGTTATAAGAGTTTCCGTTTTAACAGAGCTGTACACACTGCATTATTTACTTTCAAGGCGTTATGTTGTGCTGTGCTGCGGGGATCTGTCTATGTAAAGTCGAAAATTTATTTCAATTTATTTTTGAAATATTCCTTCTATGCTCGTATTTCCCGGAGCTGAAATTCGAGCATTTGAATTTGATTTAGTCTACAATGAAAGTTAAAAAGCATTGTTGCATAAAAAAGCAGTGTCGCACGTTATTAACAGCCGTGCATTAACCGGCAAAAAAACGTTTATTAACAAGGCAATTTACGCGCTGTTAATGCGGGCTACGCAACTTTCAATATGCTCGTACCGGGGCAACAGAATTGCTGCCGTCACAAAATGTGTACTGCACTGCTCTAGAACGAGCATAGTCCTTGGAAATTACGTTCGCGAGACATCTGTGAAAAGGCGAAACAAACTAGTGCAAGAAATAATGCGAAATGTAGCAAATGATGCAATAATAGCGATCGAACATGGTTTTCCGATGCATTAACATTCGCCAGGTACCTTGTGGGTGTTGAAAACCGCGGCCTCCGGCTTCGGTTTTCAACACCTCTCACGGGACCCGGCGAATGTTACGAGAGTCGTGCAAAAAATCTGTCACCAACAGGCTTCTTTAGTTTTATCCCAGGTATATTTTAAAATGCTTCAGTGCACTTAAATGGTGTGTTGTATAGCTAACGATAGCCGTTTATTTTGTGCAAATTGCTTTCCAACTGACCGAGTTATTTTAAATTGAAATAGATTCAGTCATATACACTGACCAATTTAATTGTTACATTGGAACAGGGACCAGAAGACTGAAATTCGTAGGTATATTAAATGCCGCATTAGGCATTGTGTGGTATATATGGACCTCAGATCATTTCAATGCGCACAGTTTTTAGGTGGGTTAAAGCTATTAAAGCTGGAAAATTTTCTGTTGAAGATGATACCCGTCCTGGAAGGCCTAAAACCACTGTTACCAATGCTAACATCCCTGCTGTAAAGATTGTGATCGAACAGGATACGCGATTATCTGTCAAAGATATAGCTAGTTGTACTGACATATAAGAAGGCAATGTGTAAACAATTCTGAAAAAAGCGTTTGGACCTGAGAAAGGTTTGTGCTAGGTAGATACTTCATTTGCTCACTGAGGAGCAAAAGACACAATGCCTTAAATGTGCCCGGGAACTTTTGAAAACCTGAAGGGCTGTAATAGTCAAACCCAGTGACAAAACTTTTTTGTAGGACCCTCGTAATGCAAGAAAAAACATATTTGGTGCCTATATTAGTCTACGCCGTTGCAATTTATATATCACCCTTACTATTAGCTCGGCGTGATCTGTAAAATTTATCAAACTGTGAAATATGTTCAATTCCGTAGACCTTTTTCAAGTGTGCATAAAAGGTAAGAGAAAAGTCCAGGGAGTGCCACAATCACAAACCGCATCCCTCCCAGACTCCGAGAAGAAGAGGAAACCGACAAATCTAAACAAGCACAAACCGAACAAACGTACGAAAAGCACTAAGATTAGCTCTCTCTTCCCCAAGCGAGGTAATCGCAATACTAAAAGGACTGAAAAAAGAACAAAATGACACACGGAAAGACATACAACAAATCGCCTCGTAGAATAAACCACAAGGCTACAAAGAGTAAGACTAACACCGGGACCACCGCCTTAGAACGGTCGGTAGAGCAAACCACCGGGGGGCTTAAAGCACTTTTACAGCTAGCTAACTTCATCCTGGGTCCCGATGCTACTCTTAATACAGAAATACATAAAATATTCGGATCGCATAAAGGCTCCCAACTCAGTCAATGCATCAAAGCGAAAACATAAAAATCAAATTAATCACTACAATAAACAAAGACGAGTACTCATGGCTAATTCTACTGTATGCCAGAGTAAATGAAAACCCATAGTTAAACCACGGCGGGCCAAGCCAAAGACATATCGTCAAGCCCCAACCTACTGGTTAAAGTTTTACGAAGAGGCCGTCATTGAGTCTGAGGCCCGAACCGCCGTCGTGCAATTAAAGAGTGAAGCATAGCCATCAACAATGATTGGGTTGACAACTAGGCATGTAGTCTGCCGCATAACATCCAGGCTATAGCCTATTCTTTTATAACGGTTAATAAGTTTTCTGAATTGCTCCGAAAAGTTAGATTTACCTACAATTTTTCTAAACCTGTACACTAAGTCACCGTAAAATTCGGGTTCCGATATACCTTGTTGAAGGAGTGTTTTCAGACTGACGCTATATTTTTCTAACAAGGCACTGTGTCTGCGATAAAATTTCGAAAACGCCTTACGAAGTTTAAAATAACGATAGCCCTGCCTAAGAAGTTTGGCAGTAAGGGCTTTATTACGGTAGTTAAAGTCATTAAGATTTGAAGAAGCTCTGGCGAATCAAATAAGTTGAGATATGTATACCCCATATGAGGCATGCCGGGGGACATCGCCATCCAGAAAAGGAAAATTGACTATATCAAAATCAAAATCGTCCCGTTTATCATAAATTTTGGTGGAAACTGTACCATTAGATATACATAGATTCAAATCCAAAAAAGGTGCCTCGGTATCGGAAGAATTTAATTGGAGTTCTGTAGGGTATATCCGGTCTACCATTTGGTCAAAGTAAATATTGTCAATATTTAATAAATCGTCAAGGTATCTTGAAGTTGAATTGAAAGCCTCAATAATGTCAGCCTGATTTTCACGTGAGAGAGACTTCATGAAATCTCTCTCATAACAAAAAAGAAACAAATCTGCAACAACAGGAGCACAATTAGTTCCCATAGGAATACCAATAGTTTGTGTATAAAGTTTAGTTCCAAATCTAATAAAAAATGTTATCCAAAAGATAAACAAGGGCATCACAGACTTTTTGACAAGACCATAAATTGTGATTATTATACACATCAGAAGTGAAAAAAGCACATTCTTCGTTGTAAGCCAAATATTGGGTATTCTCCCGAATAAACGTTTGGTTAATTAAATCAATAAGTTTATCGATGATAAGGTAACGTAGTATACAGTGTAGAAAAATCATATGTAGACAATTTAGAAGCCTGAAAGTTTTTAGATTTAAATTTATTGAGAACATCATTAGAACTTTTAATTGACCAAAAATAGTTAATTCCGTCCCTTTCGTAAACAGTATCATAGTATCTAATCCAATGTTATTTAACAGCAGTAAGGTATGAAGTTAGCAGTTTGGACAAAACAGTAGTCGTTCAAGAACTAGAATTAGCAATGAAACGTGCTTTAAAAGGTCGTTTATGAAGTTTCGGTAACCAATATAACGTAGGAAGTCTGTCTTGCTTTTTTTAATACTCACTGCAAACTTAGCAGTAATATCGATAGAATCGGTATTGACAATAGATCTCTCGTCAGTAGAAATCCGTTCATATGTTTTGGTACTACCAAGTTCTTGTTTTAGAGTATTGATATAATAAAGTCGTCACACAACAACAACATTATTAGCAGCGTTATCAGCTGGAGCCAAAACATACTTCCTATGAAATTCTTGGATACCTTGTTTCAAATATCGAAAAGATAATTTAGGCTTAGGAGGGAGAAGATCAAGGTTATTAGAGTAAAATAACACACGTTCATAAATGGTCTTAAAAATCTTTAATTTCCAATTATTTAAAGCATTAGACTCAACATGCTCTCGTTTACACCAACGCGTTCAATAATCATTTAAAGCACTGGCAATTGTTTCCCGATATTTATTGAAATCAATGTGGGCTGGGAATCTATATTTAGGTCCTTTTGAAATGACTGAATGGATTCGTGAATCAGTTATAATCTTCAAGTTACCAGTGGCAATATGACCCACTTGTTAATAACAAAATTTAGAATCTTTACAATCTCAAGAATCAGGGGAACTAGTGTCAAGATCAAGATCAGAAACTAATTTATTGAAATTAAGTATAGTATTACGGATAGGTTTGTTATATTTATAACAAATAATAGGAGATTCCGTGTTTTCGAAATATGAAGGTATAGCTGATGCAAGCCGTATATGTAGACCCTTAGATGAGCAGGCCACAGCCGTGTATGTACACACTGATTAAGTATGTTGATTCTCGTTATGTGTATGCAAAGATCAGACGAATAAGACGTCGTGCATAGACCCTAATCAGATATAAAAATAAAATGTGGTCGATTCTGTAGATCCTGGTCAACTAGGTGAGCTTGATCGGTTATGTACAACCTGATCAGAATGCAGGAGTAAATGTTTTTTTTTTTTGTTTTTGTTTTTTTTGTTGTTTTTATTTTTTTGTTGTTGTTTTTTTTTTTTTTTTTTTTTTTTTTTTTTTTTTTTTTTTTTTTTGATTTTTTTTTTTTTTTTTTTGTGTTTTTTTTTTTTTTTTTTTTTTTTTTATTTTTTTTTTTTTTTTTTTTTTTTGTTGTTTTTTTTTTTTTTTTTTTAAGACAGAAAGATAACTGAATCAGAGCAATCGTAGCATATTTTAACATGTATACAACTTCAAAATAATTCATTACAATGAATGTAACACACGGTTGGGCGTTTATTTTAAACTCTCATGAATTCAGTACACAGTAATCCACTTTTGTTAGGTGAGACTTTACATTACATTATTTTTTTGTAAGTTACAGGCATGACAAATACCGAAGAGACGTATACAGTTTCTCTGTATATGATTACTTACAATAAAAAGCTGTTTTTCGATGGTATAATGTGAACTGACTCAAGCAGCAAGGAGTCGTGTATTTCTGTAACCGATTATTACGTGGAGACAGTTGAAATATCGTGTAATAATTGTGGTGTAATCGCAGTTATTTTCCTTAAAGCCTTTAGACTACTAAAGAAGTTCTTACCGTGGAAGACGAATGGGTTCTTCCTGTAAGAAGGAGTTATCGTAGAGAAGATAGCATCCCTCCGATAATAATTATATGTCATTATATGTCCCGTTTTGTTTTTTTTAACTGATTTTGCTATGTAATAATTATTTGCAACGGACATAAGAGAGTACAATGTTTTGCATAAACACTCTGTATATGTTTTTAGAAAATTAATATGGCAGTGTCATGTAATGTGACATTTGTGACAGGATTTTGGTATTTTCAGACTTGTAAAAGTGCTTTAAACCCCCCGGTAGTTTGCTTTACCGACCGTTTTAAGGCGGTGGTCCCGGTGTTAGTCTTACTCTTTGTTGCTTTGTGGTTTATTCTACGAGGCGATTTGTTGTTTGTCTTTCCGTGTGTCATTTTGTTCTTGTGTTTTTCAGTCCTTTTAGTATTGCGATCACTTCGCTTGGGAAAGAGAGAGCTAATCTTAGTGCTTTTCGTACGTTTGTTCGGTTTGTGCTTGTTTAGATTTGTTGGTTTCCTCTTCCTCTTGGGGTCTGGGAAGGGCTGCGGTTTGTGATTGTGGCACTCCCTGGACTTTTCTCTTACCTTTTTTGTTATTTTTTCCATCGGTGTATCAGATGTATTATACGGTTTAGGAAAATGCGTCGTGTTGCATATGTATAAAATTTAGCTATTTGAAATTAGTTACTCTGTCAAATCAGTTATATTTCAGAAGGTAATGACTTGCGGGGTCGTGGTCAGTTCTTGTGCCAGAAAAAAACGTAGTGTGCTCCATGAAGAGATCAACGAAGAAAGTATAACAGGGATTGAAGAAGGAATAAGGTCGGAAAAGTTTTCATTGTTTATTTGCGGTCATTTCTATCAAATGGCTACGAATGCCCTGTGTATTTCATAGCAGAAAAAAAGCCAACAAGTAATTTCCATTGATAACTCGGAGAGGTGTGATGCTGACATAGAGTAATTTGGCGTTATATTAAGATATAGGCAACGAGGAGTTATATAAGGGTTTATATAAATTTTATGTGTGCCGTTGGCATATTATCATTGTTAGTATTGTTAAAGTCCTCTTCTATAATTAGTGGATATTGTATTTTTGTAAATGAAATGTTTTGTCTTGCGTTCGGACTCAGTGTGAACTAAAACATGTTGTGTTAAATTAAAGGGCATTTAATTAATAGCGACTTTCTGGCGCTTATCGAATGAAACGTGTGTTTAACTGCAACATACTTCTTGCCATTAATTGCTTTACTGGGACTTTGGAAAATATAGAAAAAGCAAGTAGAAAATTTAAAGGCTCAAGAGGAGACTTGACGGTATGAAGGCGGTGCACTTAGAGTTTTGATTAAAGATCAACAAGACAGGTAACGCGATAACAGAAAGATGCAACGTGAAGCGCATGCACGAGAACGGAACGTCGCAGAAACTAAGAAAGACGCGAGCGCAAAATGAAATAAAAAGAGCGCAAAATCTTTGAGGTTAAGGAAGCAAGCGAGCGCGAAATGACATTGAAAGAGCGCGAACTCGCGGAGGCAAAGTCAGCATATCTTTTATTTGTGGAGATGAAGGGCGTATAGTCAGTTTCTGCCCTGATAGGTTAAAAAGTAGTAATGTGAAAATAGCGGCAGTACGAACACGCGGTAGAGGTAGGAATCGAGCTCTCTCAAAACATGTACGATATCAGGATCAGAGACAAGGAGAGGAACTTAGCGATGGCAAGAAATCAGATAAAAGCCAGGCATGTGGAGCATATTTTATCCTTACTGATAAAGTACGCTATGTACCAGTAAAGCAATTAGGATACTAAGGTTTATCCGGGGACGGAAGAAACTTTGAAGGTGAGCACTAAAGCTCAACCCTCACCTTCCTGTAATGATATGAAGATCGTGCAGGATGTAATGGGAAAGGAAAATATTGTTAGTGTCCTGTCCAACACTAGCTGCACTGGGGTGATTATTGAACAATCATAAAGTTTCCTCGGAGACATTGACTTGCATGATACGTAAAAGTATGATGGTAGATACAACTACGTTGGAAATTCGAGGCTAAGGTGTCCTTAGACATTCCTTATTTTAAGGGTGACATACTGGCCGTTGTATGGAAAACCCATAGATTAATTTTATTATAGGTAATATTCCAGAGGCGAGGGTTGCTCATGATCCGAATAATGACTGGATGCCTGTTTTAGCAGTACAAACAAGCGCCAAAGCAAAGCAACCTGAGCAAATCAAAACATCGCTCAAAACTCCTAATATCTTCGATAGGGACATTTCACCTCACAAAATTTCGAAAGCCCAAGTTAGTAATCCTACTCTGGCAAGAATTCAAAACGCTTGAAAACAGTCGGAAGTAAACGGGAATGCTACGTTTTTGTTTTTTTTTTTTTTTTTTTTTTTTGTTTTTGTTTTTTTTTTTGTTTTGTTGTTGTTGTTTTTGTTGTTGTTGTTTTTTTTTTGTTTTTTTTTTTTGTTGTTTTTTTTAATAATAATAATGACTTGCATCGGAACCCAGGGTGAAGTTGGCTAGCTGTAAAAGGTGCTTTAAACCCCCCGGTGGTTTACTCTACTGGCAGTTCTGGGGCGGTGGTCCCGGTGTTAGTCTTACTCTTTGTTGCTTTGAGTTTTAGTCTGTATTATGTCCTACCTTGTGTCATTTTGTTCTTGTGTTGTTGTTGTTGTTTTTTTTTTTTCAGTCCTTTCAGAATTGTGATTACCTTGCTTGGGGAAGAGTGAGCTAAAGTTAGTGCTTTTCGTACGTTTTTTCGATTTGTGCTTGTTTGGATTTGTCGGTTTTCTCTTCCTCTTGGTGTCTGGGAAGGGCTGTGGTTTGTAATTGTGGCCTTTCCTGGACTTTTCTCTTGCACTGTTTTTAGTATAGAGACAGTTTAGTTCCAATAACGTGGTATTTGGAAAGATCTTTATATAGCTTGTAATTCACACAGCAATATAGCGAGAGGGTAATAAAATTAGCCCATGAATCAATTATGACTGGACATCTTGAAGTGAAGCGAACTTTTTAAAAATTATCATCGGAAGGTTTTTGGCTAGGGATGGCAAGTGAAATGGCGATTTTGTCAAGCTTGTGATATATGCCGGTGTACAATCGTTAAAGGTAGGAATACTAGAGTATCCTTAGGCAGTATACCACATGGGAAGTCAATTCACTTCAAATTTGATGAAAGAGGTAAATAGAGATATCATTTAAACAGCTAGTTACTTTTCCTTATTATCCTATTTGCTATGGCTTAGTAGAACGTTTCGATGGTACATTAAAGAAAATGTTGACCAGGATGTGCGTAGAACGTCCTTAGGACTTGGACAAGTATAACAGATCCATTATTATTTGCATACAGAGAAGTTCCACGAGAAAGTTTGGGATTTTCTCCGTTTGAATTAATATATTGTTGGCCCCTGCGTGGACCAATGCAGGTATTGAGAGAACTGTGGACGAAGGATATTGATGATTCTTAGGTTCGTCCGAATGAAAAAAAATAAAGTCAACGGTAAATCTAGCACAACTAAACCTACTGAATATGTCAAAGGAGTAAATAAAAAATATTATAACTGAAAGTTGCGACGCCGGCATATGAAGGTAACTAAGTGTTTGTACTTCTCCCGACTCAGACAAACGAGTAGCTGAGGAGTTGGAAAGGGCCGTATGAATTAGTTGAAAAAATTATATATGTTAGATTATAGGATTAAAATGGTTAAGAATGGAAAAAACGTTCCTCATTAATACACTTAGGCAGTACTTTGCGAGAGAGGCTGATCAACAGACCAAAGATTTTCAGGTATGTTCTGTTGCAGTCTTAGACTGTACTTCGGAGAACATGAGAACCGAAGATAACATGGAAGGATTAGTGGAGTCATCATCAATTTGTGACGATGAATCAACTGAAGTATTAAATATTAATCCAGACTTAAAAAAAGAACAACAAAGTCAGATAAGACAAGCTGTAACAAATTGTGCCAATACCCGGCTGTACCACTTTCTTGGAACATGGCACAAAGTTGACAACAAATGTGCCAGTAGGAGTTAAACAGTATTCACTTCCTTCCAATATAAGAGATAGGAGAGATCTAGGTATTGGAGTATATGGTAAGAGATAGGAGAGATCTAGGTATTGGAGAACCATCAAAAAGTCCGTACTGTTCCCCTCCCCTTATAGTTAAAGAGAAAGACAAAACCAACGAATTTTGCATAGATTCCCATAACTTTAAAGATTATGGTTGTTGATGCTGAACCAATGCCAAACATGGAGGATATTTTTTCGAAAATAACAGGTCATAGATACATATCAAAGCTTTACCTTAGCAAGGATTATAGACAAATACCTTTAACTAAGAATGCTGAGCAAAACACAGCTTTTTAAACTCCCGTAGGACTATTACAATTTAAAGTTCTACTTTTCGGTTTAGTTACAGTAAAAGCTTCCTGTAGCAAGCTGATGTGGAAGCTGCTAAAAATATGTCCAATATAGACAACTTTGTTGATATCATCATATTCACATCGAATTGGGAACATTACATGCAGGTATTTGAGGAATTGTTGAAGCGGTTAAGAGACACCAATTTAACTGTAAAACCAAGTAAGAGTTTCATTGATTTTCAAAACCTTGTCTATACTGAAGGCGGTACTATTATCTGACTTACCCTGATAAGATTTTAGAATTAAGGAAAATGACACACCTATTACCAAGAAGCAAGAACGCTCATTCTTCGGAGTCGTAGGGTTTTATAGATCTTTTATTTTTATTGTTTCTCAAATTGACGCACCTTTGACAGAATTATCAAAGAAAGGTGAATCCAATGAATTGCTTTGGGATGAACCGCAATAGAAGGCATTTGATTCGTTCAAGAAGGCGTTGACAGTTCAGCCTATCCGTCAGATGGCCGATTTGTCAACACCATTTACTTTATAAGTAACTGCTTCAAATGAGGGATTAAGAGCTGTGCATTTGCAAGACGAAGAAGGTAATAAAAGTCCTATTGAATACGCAAGTCGAAATTTAAGTCGAATAAAAAATCATATTCAGTAGTAGAGAAAGAATATCTCGCTCTAGTATAGGCACTGCAAACGTTCCATATATATTTTATGGCACAGCATTTACGGTAGAGACTGATCATCTGGCATTGAGGGTAGCGAAACTTACCAATTCTAGACTTATGCGATGGGATTAGAGACAAACAGATCTCAAATAATGGCGATACGCGTGGTGCAGAGAACGTAGGCACAGATTATTTTAGCTGTGTATGACGTAATATTCGGCGGTAAAGTGACGTAATTCTATAGTGCTAAGTACTTCTAAAGACGGGCGCACATGTCATGTCACTTTTTGTCTTGAATATGTTTTATGTGTGCATAAGGTAGATGAAGTGTGCTTTTATTTTTATTATAAGGTTAGATATTTGCAGTTATTTGCTGAAGTGCTAACTATGATGTATGTTTTACTTTTTCAGAGAGTAGGTACACTTCAGATTTCAAGTTCCTGTTATACGGTAATCACGCGCCATGCTAGTGACAAGGAGGTGTTTGATATTTATTGGTTGCCTTTTAACTTGAAAATTACGGGTTTCTTGCGGACACATGCATCAAAACGTGCTGCGCTCTATAAGAGTACCCGTTTCAATAGAGCTGTTCACACTACATTATTTACTTTCAAGGCGATATGTTCTGCTGTGCTCTGGGGATCTGATCATGGTAGGTCGATAACTGATTTTATTTGACTCTTGAAATAATATAGTTATACTTGTCGTTATCGGAACTAGAATTCGAGAAGTTAAATTTGATTTATTCTAAAAGTCTACGACGTTGTGATTCATATATCTTCATTACTAACTAGCCCACCGTGATGTGTAGACCTTAATCAGATAATGATGTGTTTAATTCCGTAAACCTTGATCAGATGTGCAAGCCCTGTACGTAGATCCTGATCAGGTGTACAGGCCGCAGCCGTGTATGTACACCTTGACCGAGTATGCGCACTGTTTATTTGTGTATGTCCAGATCAGACGAATAAGCCGTGTCGGGTGCGTTGATCTATTTGATATGAAAATAAAATTTGGTCGGTTCTGTAGATCCTGTTCAGCTAGGTGAGTCTGATCGGTTCTGTAGACCCTGGTCAGAATGCAGGTGTTAATATTTTATACGGGCAGAAAGATAAATAAATCAGAGCAAACGTAGCATATTCTAACACAATTTATTTTGATCTGACTGATTATTGCCTTCCCTTCTATTATGCATATACCACTTTAATGTCATTTATTACAATATTTGAAGTAAAACGCAGTTTGGCGTTTATGTTAAACTAAAACATTCAATACAGGGTAATACAGTTTAATATATTTGCGACTGTATATTGTGTTTATTACTTTTCAAACGTATGCGTGACAAATACTTTTGAGACACATATAGTTTTTTATTTTTACAAAAAAAAAACTACGGAAGGCAATGATCAGGAATTGATACAATTATCTAAAATTCTCCGTCAAAGACACGAACGAAAGACACAGTTTAAGCAACGGTACCACAATCAAAAGACTACAAGTAGAAAGCCAAAAGGACAGTTTCTTTTCCAAACATTGGCCAACGGCTATCCAAAATAAAACTTTTCACCAGGACACAAAGACATACAATGACAGAAATTGTAAACCACAGAAAAAAAAACGCCTTGGAAAGGTCAGTAGAATTTTTTCTGTGGTGTTTTAATCGATTTTACATGGCCAAAAACCCTCGCCATTATTTCTGCTGTGGTGAGAACAAGACATTTGCTCAGTCCGCCTGAAGGGTTTCTTACTCCTCAGTGCAACAGCTCCGAATACATAAAAATCAAATGAGTTCAGAGTCAGAGATGAACCACTAAGAAGGATCGACAAAAGAAATACCTAAATATTGAATCAAAAAAAAAAAAAAAACAACATTGGACTTTGATGGGCCCGACCAGACTCAGAACATCACGCAGCAACCAAATTTCTTCAAAGTATTTACTCAAAGCGTGAGGCCCGACCCACCGGGGTGCAACCAAAGAGGGAAGTAAAGCTATTAATCGTGATTTAGTTAACTATCATACATGCAGTCTGTCGTATAACATTAATGTATCTTTATATATCGAATAACTCGTACGAAGTTGCGCTCTGAAATCATTGCAAGCATATATTTTTTTTCTGAATTTAAATACTAAGTCACCATACAATTCAGGTTCCAACAGACCTTGTTGCAGAAGATTCCAAAACGGAATTTTGAAACTAAATCGAAGTGACATCTATAAATTTTAGAAGCGGATTTGTGGAGTTTATGGTACCGATAAACCCGATTTCGCAGTTTAGCAGTTAATAATGTATTTCGATTGTTGAAGTCAGTAACATGACTAGATACTCTAGCGAACCGAATTAGTTGCGATATATAAACATCACAGGGTGCTCAACGAGAAATAGCCTCGTGCAAGTAAGGAAAATTTGCAATCTAAAAATAAAAATCATCGCGTTTATCATAACTTATGCTTTAACAAAAAAAAATCTGAAATAGACAGAGTCAAATCCGAAAACGGGGCTTAAGTGTCAGTAGAATTTGTTTTATTTAACTGAAGCTCTGATGGATAAATTTGACTGATCAAACAACCGAAGTAGCTATTGTCAATATTTAACAAGTCGTCCAAATATCTAGAAGTCTGTATAGAAGCCTCAATAACTTCAGATTGCTTTTCTTCAGAAAGCGACATCATGACGTCTCACTCATAACATAACAAGAACAAATCAGCCACGAGCGGTGTGCCACCCATCGAAATACCTACAATTTAGTTCAATTTATATAGATATTTATTGTCTAGTAGAATGGTGAGAACTTCACACACTATCAGACATGACCATAAAGTATGCTCACTATGCTTTCGGAAGTGAAAAAAAAAGCATTAATTCCATTAAATGCAAGAAAGTGTGAATATTTTCTATAAAAGTCCATTCAATTAAATCATGAAGTTTTAATTTTGAAATATTACGAGAGTGCAGTTTAAAGCGTGGAAAAAATCATATCTACACAGACTTGGTACACGTCTTGATAATAGTTTATTCAAAACTTCATCTGAACTGTTAATGGATCAAAACAAATTCTTACCTGACCTTTCATCGACCTTGTCGCAATATTTAATCACATGCTTTCTGATGGCAGTTAGTCACGAAACCAATAGTTTAGACAGTTTAGTAGTGATACGAAAGCTTAAATATGCAATAAATCATGCTTTGTCTTTTGTGGAGTTTAGGCACCCAATATAATGTAGGAAGCTTATATTGGCTTTCTTTAACAGTCTGTTTTTTTGAATGTTATAATGTAAAATGCCTCAAGCAGCAAGGAGTCATGTTTGAAGGCTATGACGGTGGCGCGTAACTATTGTAACCGATGATTACGTAAGGAAATATGCAGTATCATGTAATTATTGTGGTGTAACGGCTGAAATAATTCATTGTAGCCTTTAGACTACTGACGAGTTCTTACAATGGAGGACTCATGGGTTCTTCTTGTAGGAAAAGATTATTATAGAGTAGATGGCATTCCTCCGATAAGAGACATCATGTTTGATATGTTAGTCAATTATGTCCGGACTGTGTGTTTGCCTGTGGTTTGTATATGTACAATTTTATTTGACATTAATTGCGTCCCTGTATTTTTTTTCTTTCTTATCTGATTTTGCTATGTAACAATCAGTTGCAACGGGCTTTTAAAAGTTCAGCATTTGGCATAAACACTCTGCATATGTGTCCGGAAGATTGATATGGCAGTATCATGTAATGTTTAATATCAAACTTTCTAGGACAATATGCTTATCTCGTTGTCCCTTATTCGTATCCATTGTTGTATCTGTAAATTCTATAGAAATGTAATTCATCCCTGAGAACAACGAGATACTAAAGGGATTTCAAGATTGGCTGCACCATTATTATGTGCAAGGATTAATCTACCACACAAGTTTGTTTTTGTAAAATGTGTATGCATTTGGAGAACATCGGTTTTCTTCCAGTTTTATGGGGTTCTTAGTGGGGTTATATATAACTATTCAGCCCCCACTTTTTTTATTATTATTCAACGTCACACTTTTGCAGCAGAGAACTGTGCTGTTGGTAACATAGTGAAATAAAAAATTGGAAGTACTGTGTAGAATGAATGTAGCAATGTGGGATTTTCTCATTTAAAAGAAAAATGAGCAGTTTTTCCGCAGGAGCCCCAATTTTACCATTTGACCTGAAATGACCTTGTTGGTGTCAATATTCGTACACGTTTGAATTTTTTCATTTCGTTGTTTTCGTCGTACTACGAAGAAGAAACAAAATATAGTTTCTTTGTTTACGACTGGAAATATGCATTCTCGAATCGAACGGATTATAAGCTCGTTTAATAATACAGTTTAATTTGATATTCAAGTATGGAAAGATTTGGGCCGAAAGAAAACGTTATGAGTGGAGAAAAGAACGAAACACTGCTACATAGATTATTTCGGATATAGTATGTTTGGCATAGGCTTTGGATGGCGACACGTAATTATGTATGCGGGCTAAAAAACAGACGATCATAGTTGATTTTTTTTTGCATAGCTCTGAAAACGTCTACCCAGCTAACACGTTTACGTTTTAAAAATGTTTCCTTAACGTTATCAAAAACGTTTGATAACGTTTTCATGGAATGTTTATATAACGTTAAAATGGAAAACAATTTTTACGTTTCAAAACCCTTCTCAAAAACGTTTCAGAAACGTACAATAACGTTTATAAAATGTTTCCGACACTGTTTAGGTACTGTTCTAAAAATGTTCCCAAAACGTTACCAAAAAACGTTTAATAACGTTTTTATGGAATGTTTATACAACGTTAAAATGGAAAACAATTTTTACGTTTCAAAACCCTTCTCGAAAACGTTTCAGAAACGTAAAATAACGTTTATAAAATGTTTCCGACACTGTTTAGTTACTGTTCTAAAAATGTTCCCAAAACGTTACCAAAAAACGTTTAATAACGTTTC
Source organism: Anodontia alba (assembly GCA_964016985.1). Classification (NCBI taxonomy): domain Eukaryota; kingdom Metazoa; phylum Mollusca; class Bivalvia; order Lucinida; family Lucinidae; genus Anodontia; species Anodontia alba. The sequence goes on along the minus strand of OZ024833.1, from coordinate 14,894,015 downwards.
TATAGAATGTTTATGTAACGTTAAAATGGAAAACAATTTTTACATTTCAAAACCTTTTTCTGAAACGTTTCAGAAACGTTAATTAACGTTTAGAAAATGTTCCCGAGACTGTTTAACCACTGTTTTAAAAATGTTGTCGAAAGATATCAAAAACGTTTAATAACGTTTTTATGGAATGTTTATGGAACGTAACATGGAAAACAATTTTTACGTTTCAAAACCTTTTTCAAAGACGTTTCAGAAACGTAAATAAACGTATAAAAATGTTCCTAAGGATGTTTTAATACTGTTTTTGAAATGTTTTCACGATTTTGTACAAGATGTTTCCAAAATATTTTACAGATTTCTTTTCATTTAGCTAACATTGTGTAAATGTTTCGAAAACGCCATTTAACATAAATAAAAGACATCAGCTAACATTTTTAGAACATTTCATCAATGTATAGCTTTCACTTCACTGCAGCTGGTGATAAATGCCGTGTGGTAGCAGTGGATAGTCTCCGAGTTTTAACATAGTGCAGTTCATGTGTTTACAGTGAATCCTCTTTACCACGACAGTATCTGTTCCAAAAGATGTTGCCATTTAAATGAGTTTGCTATTGTTAAAGAACCTTTACTGAGCAGAGTGTGTAAGAAAGGCCTTGTTTATTCTTATTTCTTCAAAGAACATGATTTGAATATTTGTTTAGAGACGCCTCACCAAGGCAAATCTAACAAATATCCAAATCATCTGTTTCTTGAAGAATTAAATTCAACATTCTTGCATAATTTAGGCTATAATTATCACCTCTCGAGAGAAGATTTCCTGTTAGTTAAAGAATTTTGTTATTGTATCTAGTGTCGGTATAAGGAAGGCTGACTGTATTACCTTTGGGATCAGGAGAATATATACATATATATATATATATATATATATATATATATATATATATATATATATATATATATATATATATATATATATATATATATATATATGAGCCTTTGAACAAGACCGGAAAATAAATGCTTTGTCCATTGAATTTCTTCTGTCAATTGGGCATTTAATTACCACTGAAGCAAAGGCATTTATTGCTCTACAGTACAGAATTAAAACACTTAAACAGTTTAATAATGAGCAGTTTATGTTTTCAGTAAAACTGATGCCAAGCATACGCTAATACTGGATGAAAATAATAAGATTCTTATGACAAATGCAACATGATTTGCATCTGACAAATAGAGAAACAACAACCGTATTTGAGGCAACATTTAATCTTAACTGGTACAGTTAATTTCTGGTTTTTTTTAGCTCTCTTCTTCAGTGTCACCCTGATGATTCTCTTGATTCTGAAATGATAGGAATGAAAACTTGATTACATTTTAAACTGCAAACAGGCTGTATCCCCATCAGTCATGTGAAGTTTTATTAGCCTGGGACCATTAGAGTTCAACCCTCAGAATTTGCATTCTTGCCAACACCGGCGATTCCAGAAAGCAATACGTGTAATGCTCCTGCTTGCCAAAACAGTTGCAACAAATAAGGCTCAAGGAATGGACAGAGACACAGACCGAAGTACTGTATAACAGTCAATATGAGAAAAATAACCATCACTAGAAAGGGTTGACCTTCTGACAGTTTAATACCGTCTTGAGAAAATTTAATGGATTCAGACACTGCTAAGACACATCCTCTCATCGTCATGTAAATGTACAATGTTAATGCTGTACATGTACGATATCATCAATACATCTTTAAGGATCAGGACAGAGATATTCACCATTACTAAACACTGTCAGAGCAAGTAAAAGCTTTCACATGCATACACAACCTCATGTATAACTCTACTAAGAATCATCTGTATGTCTCAAAGGGTAAAGTTATGGCTATCACAAGGCTTCCATCCTGAATCGTTAGGGGAAATAAAACAAAGATAAGCAGAGTTGTCGTTCTTGTTTCTGACAGACCTTCTCAACCTCGCATGATTATTTCATATATTCAATGTATCTCACAGGGATATAAAAATTGTGGTAATCGTGAGGTTTGCATTTCCTAATGCTGCCTGGGGAGATAACCAACTCTTATAGGCTAGATGCCTTCACAATCTCATGTTTAATATCATACATGTATTTATCATCAATGTGTCTAAAAGTGTACACTGCAGGAATAATGCCAATCAAAGTTACCATTGCCTAAAACTGTCAGGTGAGAAAATGGAGACATACTTGCTCTTTCACATGACACTCTTTCTGAACCTTATGAATAGTCTTACCACTGAAGTTTCAATCAGGACTTATGACCAATACAAAGTTCCATTTGCCTAATATTGTTAGGAACTTATAAATCAGCCAGAGTTAATATTCTTGTTTACAACACATCTCTCGACCTACAAAATAAACCTTTCAGGTATCATCTTAACTCAAGGGATATGAGAGTTATTGCGATCACAATTCTTTACTGATTGATGGTTTCTGGGATTTTCACTATATCCAAACTTTCTGGTCAAAGGATTATAATTCTGCAGAAGTTGGCAGCCTACACTTAAATATGTAATTTCGGGATGGACGGAAGCATGGACAGATGGAAAACCGGACTCCTAAAGCAATAAATAAATAAAAACTATCTTATGCTGTGACTGTTTTGTATATTTCTCTGGCAAATTTGTGTCTTTGTTTTCACTTGGTGGCTTGGATTGTATTGGTGGAAGTCTTCCTTCCCTAGGTACAGCTTAATTCAGACTTAAATCTGGTCTTTGAGGAATATCAGGATCCAGTGTGAAGTTAACTTGACTGTAAAGTAGTTTATACTGGTAGGTTATACTACTGAACCTTCTTAGGCAGAGGTCCCAGTGTTGCTCTTACTCTTGTGTAGCTTTGTGGTTTATTCTACAAGGTGATATCTTACCTTGTGTTTTCAGTTCTTTTAGCATTGTGATTACCTCACTTGGGGCAGTGGGAGCTGGTCTGTGTGCTTTTCGTATATTTGTTTGTTTTGCGCATGTTGGTTTGTGTCTCTTTCTTCTTCCTCTTGGTGTCTGGGATTGGCTGTGACTTTCTGATTGTGGCACTCTCTGGATTTTTATTTATACATTTTCAACTATATTAAAGACTTTAAGGAAAAAATGTCAGCGTAGTGTGTGTGTGTGTGTGTGTGTGTGTGTGTGTGTGTGTGTGTGTGTGTGTGTGTGTGTGTGTGTGTGTGCAATGGCATTAAAAATCGCGACTAGTGCATAAAAATCCATACCTTTAGTGCTAAAATATTTATACCAACAGGCTTGTACGGTGCCTGTTTCATCATGTTACTGATACATACATTTGTATTTAGGTAGCCTTTTCACTGACACTTTTCTGCTGTCTTTTGAATGCCACTGAAAGTATATATAATTTGATGTATATCGGATGTATATCACCTTTAAAGACTCTATATTCCTGAAAATTAAAAATTTTATTCTCCAAGAAAGGTTTGATAAATTGATATATGGTAATAATAAAATCAGGCATCTGATAGCCTGTAAAATTTCAGTTCATCAACCTCTCGCTCTTGAAATGAAATCATCATTAATGATCTTTTATGGTATTTCTGAATTAATGTTACCAACATTAATTAAAGAGATGCAATAAAAAAGTAATTTCAGTTTTTATCTAGTTCCAAAACGACAGACTCACTGAAATTTTTTGTATGTTGTCAGATGTCACATTTTATGACCATAATAATACATATTAAAAAATGTCTATTTTTGAGGAATATGGAGCCTTTAATGACATCCTCAATCCAAAACATTCAACATGCCATTAAGGTAAAAACATTTTTTTCTATGGTGTTTCTGTTAACCAGCAAACCATACACGTCAGAGGAATCATACAGCAATATTTAAAGGTCCAGCAGATACTCTGAGCACAGATATACATACATAAAACTGATTGGCAGTTTAACTAGAAAAGGTTTGAAAAAAAAAAAAAAAAAAAAAAACTCACCCCCACCCCCAATCCCGCTAGAGTTGTCGTTCTTGTATGCAACATGTCATCTCGCACTGTTCTAAATTTGTACTAAGCATCATCAAAATATTCTGCAGGGTATACGCGTTACAGAGCAGAAACAAGAAATCTAATTCAAACACAAGAAGGGGAGATAACTCCAAAAGTAAACAAGAGCTGTCGTAGGACAGCGAGCTCGCCTGCTGGGTACATTTTATATTGTAACATTTTTATCATTAAGCCATATAATATAGGTCACACTGACCTAGATGTATTTGTATGTAAATCATTTTGTCACATAGATATAAGAATCCAGGTATGACAATTCTCCATGAAATAGTAATAAAAATAAAAGGCAAAATAACTGAAGCATGAAATATAGGTCACAATGACCTAGATATAGTAAGTGGTCATTCATTGGGTCACATGGAACTAATATCCCATGTGTGACATTTATCCAACAAATAGTATTCAAGATATAAGGCAAAATCACTGAACCATGAAATATAGGTCACACCAACAGAGATATATTTTGACGTCAATAATCGGGTCAAAAGGAACTAATATCCCAGGTGTGACATTTATCCAACAAATAGTATTCAAGATATAAGGCAAAATCACTGAACCATGAAATATAGGTCACAATGACCTAGATATAGTAAGTGGTCATTCATTGGGTCACATGGAAGTAATATCCCAGGTGTGACATTTATCCAACAAATAGTATTCAAGATATAAGGCAAAATCACTGAACCATGAAATATAGGTCACACCAACAGAGATATATTTTGACGTCAATAATCGGGTCACAAGGAACTAATATCCCAGGTGTGAGATTTATGCAACAAATAGTATTCAAGATATAAGGCAAAATAACTGAACCATGAAATATAGGTCACAATGACCTAGATATAGTAAGTGGTCATTCATTGGGTCACATGGAAGTAATATCCCAGGTGTGACATTTATCCAACAAATAGTATTCAAGATATAAGGCAAAATCACTGAACCATGAAATATAGGTCACACCAACAGAGATATATTTTGACGTCAATAATCGGGTCACAAGGAACTAATATCCCAGGTGTGACATTTATCCAACAAATAGTATTCAAGATATAAGGCAAAATCACTGAACCATGAAATATAGGTCACAATGACCTAGATATAGTAAGTGGTCATTCATTGGGTCACATGGAAGTAATATCCCAGGTGTGACATTTATCCAACAAATAGTATTCAAGATATAAGGCAAAATCACTGGACCGTGAAATCTAGGTGACCTGGACCGTAAAATGTAGGTCACCATGACCTTCACTCTCTTACACTTAAACCGATGTCACATAGTTAGCTGATGTATAACCAGTTGTGTCTATAACCTGTAGGCATATAAGATTTTACAAATGTGTCCTAGATTTTGACCCCTAGCCCCACTCCAAGGCCCACCCTGAGGTATGAACCCAGGGGTATGTTCTTTTGGAATCTCAGAAGACTCCTCCAGGTACCCAAATTCTAAATATGAATGCTCTATGAGGAGTGAAAGTCAAGATATAGAATTTGAAAAACTTTAACACAGTATTACAAAGGTGTCCTAGATTCTGACCCCTAGCCCCACCCAGGGGCATGAACCCAGGGGTTTATTCTCTTGGAATCTCAGAAGATCCTCCAAGGTACCTAAGTTCCAAATTTGATGCCTCTGTGAGGAGTGACTGTTGAGATATAAGCATTTGAAAAACTTTAACGCAGTGTGACGGGAATGGGAACGCAAACGCAAACGTGGACGACCGGGGTGACTACAATAGCTCTCCTTGTACTTCGTACAGGCGAGCTAAAAATGCTGAAGTTGTCATTTTTGTATGTGACATGTCGTCTGGTCCTGTTCTTCATTACTACTAAGTATCATCAAAATATTCCAAAGAGTGTATGACTTACATAAACTAAATCTAAATCAATGCATTATCAGTGTCAAATATAGCAAAGGGAGATAACAGCAAAAGTAAGTAAGGCAGAGTTGTCATTCTTGTAAGGAACACGTTGCCTTGTCCTATTGTACAGTTCTGCAAGGTACCATCAAAATATTTTGGGTATTCCAGTTACATAGTACATGAGAAATATATTATAAACAAAACAAAGGGAGACAACTCCAAAAGTAAAAAAGTCAGAGTTGTCATTCTTGTACGCGACACGTCATCTGGTCCTGTTCTACATTTCTACCAAGTATCATAAAAACATTCCAACGGGTCTTTGACTTACCGGTACAGAACTGACAGAAAATCAATGGATAATCACTGTCAGACAAAAGAAAGGGAGATAACGCCAAAAGCAAGAAAGGCAGAGTTGTCATTCTTGTACGTGACGCGTTGTCTGGTCCTGTTCTACATTTCTACCAAGTATCATAAAAATCTTTCAAAGGGTCTTTGACTTACAGAGCGGACACGAAATCAATGGATTATCACTGTCAAATACAACAAAGGAAGATAACACCAAAACTAAGTAAGGCATAGTTGTCATTCTTGTACTTGACACGTTGTCTGGTCCTGTTCGACATTTCTGCCAAGTATCATCAAAATATTCACGAAGGTATTCCAGTTACATAGCAGACGAAAAATCTATTTCAAACAGAGCAAAGGCAGATAACTCCAAAAGTAAGAAAGCCAGAGCTGTCATTCTTGTACACATCATGCCATCTGGTCCTGCTCAACATTTCTACCAAGTATCATAAATATTCCAAAGGGTCTTTGACTTACAGAGCAAACACAAAATCAATGGATAATCATTGTCAAATATATATGTAACAATGGGAGATACATGTGACGCCAAAAGTAAGAAAGGCAGAATTGTCATTCTTGTATGCAACACATCGTCTGTTCCTTTTCTACATTTCTACCAAGTATCATAAAAATATTCCAAAGGGTCTTTGACTTACAGAGCGGATAATCACTGTCAAATCTAATAAAGGGAGATAACACCAAAAGTAAGAATGGCAGAGTTGTCATTCTTGTATGTGACACGTCGTCTGGTCCTGTTCTACATTTCTACCAAGTATCATAAAAATATTCCAAAGGGTCTTTGACCTACAGAGCGGATAATCACTGTCAAATCTAATAAAGGGAGATAACACCAAAAGTAAGAACGGCAGAGTTGTCATTCTTGTATGTGACACGTCGTCTGGTCCTGTTCTACATGTACATTTCTACCAAGTATCATAAAAATATTCCAAAGGGTCTTTGACTTACAATACACAGGGGTGTAAAATTCCACTTGCCCGCTCACATTTGCAAATAAATTTTAAGGCAAGGCGAATGAGATTTTCAGAACTTTCTTCACTTTTCCTTCATTTCTAGCATCTAAATGAAAAAGTAAGACCATAAGGACGAGTAAGTTTTGAGGGAATTTTACACCTCTGATACAGACACAAAATCAATGGATTGCCGCTGTCAAATATAACTAAGGGAGATAACGCCAAAAGTAAGAAAGGCAGAGTTGTTATTCTTGTATGTGACAAGTCCTGTTCTACATTTCTGCCAAGTACCACTGTAATATTCCTAAGGGTATTGGAGTTACAGAGCGGACAGGAAATCTTTTTTCCAAATAAAACAAAGGGTGATTAAAAGTAAGAAAGCCAGAGTTGTCAATCTTGTATGCGACACATCATCTCTTCCTGATCTACATGTACATTTCTACCAAGTATCATCAAAATATTCCAAAGATATTCAAGTTACAGAGCGGACAAGAAATTTTACGCTGACGCCAAAAACAATATGTCCCTCCATCACTCCTTGTTAGGGGGGACAATACGGGACATAATAAAGCCTACTGGTATTTTGATTCAAAAGTTCAAGGATACTCATTTTTTTGCCCAAGAGACCCAGAAAGTCATATACAGTCTCTCCCCCCAACCCCCACCACCCCCCCCCCCCAAAAGAAAAAACACACACCCCGCCCCCCTTGATCAATTCTTGAGGTCAAAATGTCAACACTCAATTAATGGTAACCTCTTGGCACTATGGCTAACTGGTGTGGATTTAAAAAGATGTCTTTGAACTGTTATAATTCTATTTATTTTCATGCATTTATATTTGTATAGACAGGGGCAGTGGACACGGGCAGAAAAATCTATTGGCTAAGAATTTTAATGTTACCCCTTTTATTTGCTATATGGACAATTCGTGCAAGTAAGCAAAGCTCTTTAATCTATGATTTTATACTTTTGTATTTTTTTTTTTTCTTCATAATTTTATGCCTGCTCAGTGGCAGTGGCAGGTAACCCCCAGGGACGTGGCAAAAATTTATGTCAACAGTAACGTTTTGTCGCTTTGGCCAAGTTATGCAAGTTGTAATCTCTGAACTGTTATTTTCTCTTATAATTTCATACATGTATGATGTAAGCATATGCAGTCACAGGGAAGATGAAGAGCAGTCCCAGGGCAGGGGAAGCCAACCCTAGTGGGACATTTTTTTTATATATATATACATGTATCTAACAAATAAATACTTTTGTTTCTGTGTGAAATGGAACAAGATTATAAATTTCTCTCATTGAAGTGTGACTTATCTTTTTTTTTTTCCCATTCACAGGGACAGGGGCAGCTAAATAACTCCAAAGAAACAGATGTTTCCTATCAAATGAAACCTTTTGTCACTATATCAGCTAGACAACCTAAAGAAACAGAAGTTTCATGTCAAATGACACCCTTTGTAGCTGGCTTTGAAGGCTCAGTTGGATGCGCCGTCTGACTGGAGACCAGGAGGTTGCGGGTTCAACCCCCGCCGTGGTCGGCAACATTCTTTCATGGAGATTGATCATGAAATATTTTCTACGGTCATTCATTCTCTCCCTTTGTCAGTTTCTGGCTAAAAAATGTGCACAATACTGGTTAACCACTTAGTGGACTAAGCTTGCCCAGTAAATGTGTGGTAAGGTAAACTGAACGCTCTTGACATGACCCCCTTGGGTTGACTGGGCCGTAAAACCTCAACACAAACAAACAGACACTCTTTGTCACTATAGCAAGGATTTAAAAGAAAGACTCTTTGCACGGATTTCCCATGGCAGCTTTAGTATTTAGCCTGGAGGAAGGGGTGATGGTGGGGGCTGAGGGTGGAATCTTAGTATCAAAAGACTGATGCCAACAGATAACTTTTGTCTCTGTGGCCCTTAAATTCAATTTTAAAAAGAAATCTACAATAGTTTCTGAAAAATAAAATTGTGTCATGTTTTTCCATAAAAACCTATAATATCATGTTAACAAATCCATCATTTTATATGGAGAGAAGTGGGGTTTACAAAGATTAAACATTAACTTAACTCATTTTTTGCTCAAAATTATAAATTGTGGGTATTCATTGAAGGTGGTTTTAACGAGCATTCACCATATATGATGTACATTTGCAGTGGAACTAAGAAACTTATAACAATTTTGTAAGAAAAATGTCTTTTGTAACACAACCATGAAAGAAAGCATAGATGTCTAATGAGCCAATCTGACCTTTCCATAAATTTGGCTGACATCTTTAAGAGTCTAACTTTGTAGAACTCTAGTGTTCATGGCTGTCTAACATGTTTCAAGGCAATCAGCTTTTCCTTGGAGAATTTTTTTAAGGTTTGAATCATCCCATCATATGGTCCTGCCAGAAAACAAACAAACCCTAGAGTAGAAAGTCCTACAAGATCAGCTGCAAGGGTATGCTCTTTATGTTGACTTTGGACAGGTTTGATCGAACCAAACTATCCGAAGTTTGCAAAAGGAGTATATATATATATATATATATATATATATATATACATATATATATATATATATGTATATATATATATATATATATATATATATATATATATATATATATATATATATATATATATATATATATATATATATATATATATACCTGTCTATCTGAGCATAACTCTTACCATATGTTGTACTTCACTGTATGTATTTGATCTGACAGGCCTAAGCAAACAGTATAGACCCAGATGAGACACCACAAATGCGGGGTCCCATCAGGGTCTACATTTTTGGCCACTCATCCAGCTATTTTAATCACAACATTGGGTAGTAAGCTGAACTTGTTCAAATTTAAGAGTAAGTATGGTAACCTTGGAGTTGAGACGCTGAATACTCAGGGTAAATACGGTAAAGTACATGTAAGCGGCACAGAAAATAAATGATCGATTATTAGCATCTAACGATAATCATTTTTGTGGAATTTATAATAATCACCGTATTTAGAAAGTAAGAATGATCCTTCTTTTAGCACTGTTTCAACTTAACAGACTGCAAAAATCTTGCACTCTTAATTTGTGTCATATACAGCTTGAAAAAGTAATGATGTGCACTTACTTATTAGAGCATATGCTCTAATTATGGCAAATATGGTTAATTTTCTTTGGTTTTTGTTGTAAACATACAAGGTGGTAACTTGTTAGAATCACCTAAATGAGGTGACTCTAATAAGCACCCACAAAATTTGACTAAATAGAGCAATGGGGGATTTATCTCAAAATTATCCTCGTATATCCTTAGACTGGAGCTACAGCACGCTGGGTACTTTTTAAAAATTTTAAAATTTGTAAAATTTACACTGCTACATATATGTACAACTAATTGAATAAGCTAGTTCCATGATAAAACACTATGATGAGTGCATCTGTGCCACTCCTCCATGAATGCTGGGCTTGAAGATTGTTACAAGTAACTCACTCCTCCACAGCAAACTGGCTTGAAGATTGACAGATACTTTTTTTGACATTTTAAATCTGTAAAACTTACAGAGCTACATGTGCATGTATGAATTCCAGAATATGGTAGTTCCATAACAAAGACTATGATGTGTGTATCTGTACCACTCCACCATAAATGCTGGGCTTGAAGATTGTTAGAAAGTAACTCACTCCTCCTCAGCAAACTGGCATGAATATTGACAGATACTTTTTTTTAGACATTTTAAATCTGCAAATTTTACATAGCTACACATATATGTATGAATTCTGGAATATGACAATTCAAAATAAACTGCTATGATGTGTGTATCTGTACCACTCCACCATGAATGCTGGGTTTGAAGATTGTTATAAATTAACTCACTCCTCCAAAGCAAACTGGCATGAAGATTGACAGACACAAGACATTTTTAATACGGTAAAATTTACAGAGCTAGGACATTTGTATGTACAATATCAACAGTTTCAAAATATAAAGACAAATGATGCATGTATCTGTACCACTCCACCATGAATACTGGGCTTGAAGATTGTTAGATTGCAACTCACTCCTCCACAGCACACTGGCATGAAGATTGACAGATACTTTTTGAAGATGTGTAAACTAGTATAGGGAATCTGCCGGAATTTCATAGGCAATCATTAGTTTTGTAAAACCGACTGATTATCGACTTCGAGAAAATATATTCACTCTTAATTTAGCCCTCTTCCAGGTACTTATTCATACAGGTACACATGTACATGTAGCTCCAGATCTAGGTATTTTCTTTTTCTTTTTCACTTCTCCATGAAAACATATGTTGTGGGTACTCGTCAGAAGCATCTCGACAAGGTGCTTCTAATGAGTACCCACAACATTTGTTTTCATGGAGAAATAAGAAAAAATATCAGTATTTTTTGGTTGACTTATTTCAGGCATTTTTATCAAATTTCTTGTCCATTATTGACCACAAATCTAGTATGACCCAAATAGAGAGATTTGAATTTCATTTCTTTATAATTTGCCAGTATGTAAAAAACAGGCAGATAACTGTCAAAAATTGATGAAATTTGCCCATGAGCAATTACTAAACAGCTCTCCACAATATTAATGCACATATAATCTTTGGTGAAAATACATTGAGATTTACTCGAGTTATTGCCCTGAAAGTTACAGGCCTCATATTGACCATGCTTTTCCATGCCTGAAAGGCCTGCTTTTGCTGCCTTAAACGGTCCTTTTTAACAGAATTTTTTGGGCCTAAGCTGTATGTGTACAAAAAGTGCATATATTCGCATTATGTGATGCATTTCATTTTATGAAAATTTGTTGGATAATAGCGGAGAAAAGTCAACTTCCTTTCCTTTAACTGAGCATTCAAAAAAGTGTGCACACTTCCAAAAAAAACATGTAGCCAGCTTGTATATGCACACCTTCATTCTATGTATAAAACATCTGCAGTTTCAAAATGATAGCACAGGTTACCTGACTGTGCTCAATTTTTCACCACCGACCCTAAAGTTTTTAAGGATTTTTGTCGGGATTTCAGCCACATTGTTTTCCTACTAGCCCTATATAAAAACTTTTAAAATAAAAAATATTTTTCAACCTACTGTCCCTATTTTTAAGTTCATATAAACTGAAACATGCCTTACACCTTTGGACCAATAATTTTGAAACTGCTGAAGTTTTATACAGGGAATGAAGGTGCGCTTATGTTTTTTTTTTTTGTTTTTTTTTCTATATATATATATATATATATATATATATATATATATAGTCTTTGAGTGATTATTTTGTTCCCCAATGTTATTATTGTCCCCTGATGTTAGTTAAAGTGAACTATTAACTCTGTTAATGGCCATTTTAATCGCTCCCCCACCCCCTTCCCCTTCCCTTGAGGTGTTTTTCTATACATGTATATTTCACCTCTGGTAAATGGTCACCTCCCTCCTCCGGTCAGCTGCCATAATAATTTATGATTTTATGGTCAAAACCCCTCCGTTAAATGGTCAAACTGACAGAGAATCGGCAAAAGCGGCGCCACAAACATTGAAAGTAGGAAAGTTCATGGAAGTCGCATCTCACACACACAAAAAAAGAAAACAGAGAAACTTTTTTTGTTTATTGACAAAAAATATGTTAAGTTAATTATTTTGATGTGTACCTTTTTTTTGTAAAAAAAAAAAAAGTGTTAAAAAGCAAAATAATTTGTTACACAGCCTTAATTTCTTTTTTTCAAGTACCATCCCATGCGACACTGAGATTGACCTTCAAAGGTCAGCACGTGATCAATTGGTGTCAGTTACATGTACAACAGCATGGCTTTTGTTTATCGAACAAATTGAGACTGACATATTGATTAAAGGACTATTGATGACTGACCGTTGATGTTTACGCCTAAGGGTAATTGCGATCAGGGTTCGCGTTACCGATCGCCATTGTCGCCATTTGCGCAGAAAAATAAAATTTAGCACAAAAAATCATAAATTGGCGAAAACAAGTGGCGACAAAAAACATCGCCTGAATTACCTGCTGCTGAGCCATATAATTGTCGCGCGTGTCTATCGCACCTTCCTTGATTGTATAATTCGCCAATTAACAACTCAATTAATCTGAATTTGATGAAAGCGATATAAGGTCATGTGCCGTGATGGGCAGTTTGACAGTAGCACCGCCAACTTTCCACGCCTTTCGTCCTCAATATTCATGACGCTCTGCCGAAACTACCAATCAGGAATTAATGTCAGAGTCGCATCGCCTACGTCACGGAAATTTACCCAGAATGTAATCACGTGGAATCCTTTGTCAAACACAAAGATGGAAAACAATTTGATTACACGAGAAATAATTATTGTCATTAATCGGTTCAGCTTATTGAAGCGGTAAGTACACTTTCACAGTGCCGACTTTAATTAAGCATGTTTTGGTACCGTCTTATGAGCCTTAATTTTATTTGGCGATCAACGAACGTCGTCCCGAAAAAAAAACGAAAAAAAAAACACGAATAATGCCTCGGAGGCGGACGCATTAGTCTCCGATGTTCTAGTTTCGAGTATCGAACGTGAAATGGGTCCCCAAATAAATTTGCCCATTTGAAGTAATATTATTTCTACGATGGTCCGGATCGCGCATTAGATCCCCACAGATTGTAGCGATTTATCATGAAACACATGTATTTGCTACAGTCATTCGCTCTTTCCACTACTTCAAGATTGGCAGTTACAAGTTTCTTACGGAAGGGTGTTCAATGTACTGGTTAACCGCTTATTGAATAAGCATGACCCCTCTTTTTTATTGGCGCGATTCATAAAAAAAATGCTGTTCCCCATTCCATTTTGCATAGACCCGATTCGTAAAGCAATTGCAGTTAACTCCCTTTTAAGTCAGTTGCAGTTAGCTCCCTTAAAACAGTAAAACCTGCTGTGGAAGAAACTTACCCCGCATTTATCAGGGTACAAATGAATATTGTCACGTTATTCTCTCACAGTATAATACATTAATAATATTATATTTATTGGCTTATACAACACTTTTCACAACTTTTGTTTCCATGTAAAGTGTTCTATTTTTTGTGACTTCATCATTCGATATGCAAAACAAAGACTTATTATTAATTCATGACATTGTAATTATGCCCCCAACTTCGAAGAAGTTGGAGGGGCATATTGCTTCTGGGACGTTTGTGCGTGCGTGCGTCCGTCCGTCCGTCCGTTACGCTTTTTGATGCATAGCATTACTTATGAACCATGCATGCTAGGGTTTTGAAATTTCATATATGGATTCCTCATGAAAAAATAGCTGACCCGTATTTTTTTTTCCCATCAGGATTATGCCCCTTTCCTGAGTTATGGCCCTTTGAAAAAATATAGATGAAATCTTGTCAGCAAAATATCTCAAAAGCTATTGAAGCTAGAACCTTGAAACCTAGTGAATAGATTGGTATTGATGAGTAGATGACCTGATTAACTTTTGAATAAATTCTGAAAATTACTTCATGAGTTATGGCCCTTTATAACTTTGGGCATTTTTACAATTGCACACTTTTTGATGCATAGCATAAGTTTTGATCTGTGCATGCTAGGGTTTTGAAATTTTATATATGGATTCCTCATGAAAAAATAGCTGACACATATTTTTTTTCTTATCAGGATTATGCCCCTTTCCTGAGTTATGGCCCTTTGAAAAAAATATGGATGAATTCTTGTCAGCAAAATATCTCAAAAGATATTGAAGCTAGAGCCTTGAAACCTGGTGAATAGATTGGTATTGATGAGTAGATGACCTGATTAACTTTTGAATAAATTCTGAAAATTACTTCATGAGTTATGGCCCTTTATAACTTTGGGCTTTTTTACGTTGCACATTTTTTTATGCATAGCATAAGTTTTGAACGGTGTGGGCTAGGGTTTTGAAATTTCATATATGGATTCCTCATGAAAAAATAGCTGACCCGTGTTTTTTTTTTTTTTTTCCCATCAGGATTATGCCCCTTTCCTGAGTTATGGCCCTTTGAAAAAATATAGATAAAATCTTGTCAGCAAAATATCTCAATGACTGGTCAATCACTGAATGCAAATTGCTCAAAATCATTATCAATACCTGTGTCTTTCGAGTATAAACAACTCTTCTTGCAGTTTCACTTTTCTTATTCAGTTGACTTGCTTTGTAAACATGACTTCGAAAATCCGTAAAAGTGCTGAATCTAGATGAATGCGTTATTACCTTACCATATTCCACATAGCATTCAGACACCTCAACTGCTTACCATACTTTATCTAAAATTTGAACAAGTATTGTACAAGTTACTGCCCAATGTTGTGTCTAGAATTAGCTTAATGAGTGGCAAACAGTGTAGACCCTGCATCTCATCAGGGTCTACACTGTTTGCTCAGGCCTGTCTGGCATATGGTTAGAGTCATGCTCAGACAAACAGGTAAAAGTATGACCTAATCTTCAGTAGTACTAATCAATTATCAATCACAATGGTAGGACTGATAATCGAATATCTTATCAGCTCTGATTTGCCAGTCCTATTCTGAATACTTGAGCAAACAGTGATTTTAATCCTAAAAATAAACAATATATAATTGTTATTTTGGGCAATTTGGCATGTTACAGGCAATAAATAAATAAATATAGATACCATTATGCTAAAGAATTATTATAAACAAATAGCCACGTTTTACAGGTCACGAAAACAGGTGATAACGTGAAAAAACTTGATACAAATTTAGATTTATTATAAAAATTCATATGCAATCATTTACACAAAGGTAACTAAGAACTTACCTAAAGATGTTTGGCAAGTGGCACTGTAAAATGTGTTCACTCCATCAACGGATATAGATCTAAATGCGATTTTATTCTCCCGGCTGGAAATCGAGCGCAATTGTATTCCGCGGCGAAAATGGCGATGCATCAATTCGTAATCGATTCCTTTCATTCTTTTTCGGGAATGACCAAAACAAAAACAAAACAAAAAAATCTGAGGTACGAAAAAAACTAGTTCAATTTTAAGAATAACAAATATATCAAAGAAGCAAATTTATGCGTTTAAAAGAGTACGATACTACGGCTTCATATCGGCAAGGCTTGCAAACACGGCACGGCACGCGCTCCGGTTTTTGGCATGCTGGTAAAACAAGGGCAGGTTTAGGATGCTGTGTGACAGGTTTAACCATTTACAAAACATCAACATATTTTCGTATTGAAATAATTAGGAATGTAATTGTGATATAATTTTAACGTTGCATACAACGAGACTAAAATGTATAAATCGAGAAACGTAGCAACGTTTCATTAATGTCTGCAAAAAAAAAAAAAAAAAAAAAAAAAAAATGGTTAGAAAATCTAAGTTAACAAATCATTAGAACATTTTCAGCAGATTCTATTGATCTCAATAACTAAGAACGTAATCGTGACTTTATTTTAATATTGGATACAACGCGACTAAAATGTAAAAAAAAAAAAAAAAATCTAGAATTAAACGTCGCAACAACGTTTTCAAAATGTCTACTTAAAGCTGATTATTCTATAACTTTTTTATGCCCCCCGCATCATATGATACCGGGGCATATAGTTTTTAGGTTTTCCATACGTGCGTACGAATGTACGTCCGTCTGTACGAATGTGTATACGTAGGTACGTAGGTTATATACCGTACATGATCCTGTTAGACTCAGGTTAAGACATTTGTACAAGGTAGAATTTTGCAGTTTTATAGTCAGGTTCCCCACAGCGGGGGCATCCGTGTACTGTGGACACATTTTTTCCCTAACATCTACTAGTAAAAAAATGCGGGTTAAGGTTGCATTTGACAGGTTTAAACATTTCCTTGAAAATTTAAGTCAACAAATATCATCAAAAACACTTATAGGACTGACATCATGAAGAACGTAATTGTGTGACGTTATTTTAACGTTGCATACAACGCGACTAAAATGTAAAAAAAAAAAAAAAAAAAAAAAAAAAAAATAGAAACATCGCAATGACATTTCAAAATGTCTAGAAAAAAAAATGATTTTTCTATTACCATTTTTTTTTTTCTATCTTTTTTTTTTTTTTTTTTTCTAACAACTACTGGTAAAACAAATGGCAGGTTAAGGGTGCGGTGTGACAGGTTTAGGCACTTCCATGTAAATTTAAGTTAACAAATCATTAGAACTTTTTTAGTATTGATCATAACAACTAAGAACGTAATTGTGACTGTATTTTAACATTGCATACAACGCGACTAAAATATAAAAGTCTAGAAACGTCGCAACACCGTTTTCAAAATGTCGGCTTAAAACTAGATATCCTATAACATTTTTGTAATGACTACTCGTAAGAAAAGGCGGGCGAAGGGTGCGGTATGATAATTTTTAGGCATTTTCTTGCAGATGATAGTAAACAAATAATTAGAAAAGTTTTAACTTTGAAATAATTAAAAACGTAATTGTGACGTTATTTTAACGTTGTACACAACGTGACTAAAATGTAAAAATCTAGAAACGTCCCAACAACGTTTTTAAAATGTCTGCAAAAACTGATTATTCAATAACATTTTTTTCTAACGACTACTAGTAAAAAGAAAGGCGGGTTAAGGGTGCGGTGTTGTGACAAGTTTATGCAATTACTTGAAAATTTAGGTTAACAAATCATTGGAATATTTTTAGAATTGAAATAATTAAAAACGTAATTGTGACGTTATTTTAACGTTGCATACAACGCGACTAAAATGTAAAAATCTAGAAATGTCACAACAACGTTTTCAAAATGTCTGCAAAAAACGGGTTATTGTGTAATATTTTTCTAACGACTGCTAGTAAAAAAAAAAAAAAAAAAAAAAAAATGCGGATTAAGGGTTCCGTGTCAGGTTTAGTCATTTCCTTGAAAATTTAAATGAACAAATTTTTAAAACATTTTTAGTATTGAAATAATTAAGAACGTAATTATGACATTATTTTAACGTTGCATACAACCTGACTAAAATGTAAAAATCTAAAAACGTCGCAACAACGTTTTCAAAATGTCTGCAAAAACCTGGTTATTATATAAAGTTTTTATACCGACTACTAGTAAAAACAGGCGGATTAAGGGTGCGGTATGACAGGTTTAGACGTTTCTTTGAAAATAAGTTAACAAATCATTATAATATTTTTAGTATTGAAATAATTAATAACCTTATTGTGACGTTGTTTTAACGTTGCATACAACGCGACAGAATGTAAAAATCTAGAAAACGTCCCAACAACGTTTTTAAAATGTCTGCAAAAACTGATTATTCAATAACATTTTTTTCTAACGACTACTAGTAAAAAGAAAGGCGGGTTAAGGGTGCGGTGTTGTGACAAGTTTATGCAATTACTTGAAAATTTAGGTTAACAAATCACTGGAATATTTTTAGAATTGAAATAATTAAAAACGTAATTGTGACGTTATTTTAACTTTGCATACACGCGACTAAAATGTAAAAATCTAGAAATGCCACAACAACGTTTTCAAAATGTCTGCAAAAAACGGGTTATTGTGTAATATTTTTCTAACGACTACTAGTAAAAAAAAAAAAAAAAAAAAAAAAATGCGGATTAAGGGTGCCGTGTCAGGTTTAGTCATTTCCTTGAAAATTTAAGTAAACAAATTATTAAAACATTTTTAGTATTGAACTAATTAAGAACGTAATTATGACATTATTTTAACGTTGCATACAACCCGACTAAAATGTAAAAATCTAAAAACGTCGCAACAACGTTTTCAAAATGTCTGCAAAAACCTGGTTATTATATAAAGTTTTTCTACCGACTACTAGTAAAAACAGGCGGATTAAGGGTGCGGTATGACAGGTTTAGACGTTTCTTTGAAAATAAGTTAACAAATCATTATAATATTTTTAGTATTGAAATAATTAATAACCTTATTGTGATGTTATTTTAACGTTGCATACAACGCGACAGAATGTAAAAATCTAGAAACGTCGCAACAACGTTTTCAAAATGTCTGCAAAAATCTGGTTATTCTGTAACCTTTTTCGAACGAATACAAAAAATGCTCTCAATAGGAGAGAAAAAACAAAAATGCAGTCTAAGGGACATGTAGACGAAAAAGCTTTCATAACTGACTTTCGGATGTATATAACCACGTCTAGGTAGACAATAAACATTTCAAAAACGTTTTAAAAATGTCAGGTTCAACGTAACTATTTTGAAACCAATACAAAACGTTACGATAACGTTATGTGTTTGCTGGGTATAATGTTTTTATCGTTGAGTATTGCGATAATGTATATAATTATAACCTTTCATAAATTATAGCATTTTTTCACTATACTACGATCTATAGGGAGCTAAGTAATGCATGGCAGATTAGCTTCCCAGCGTAGTGATGCTTTGCACCAATGTTTTCTTGTGTTTCTTAATTTGACTTTTAGCAAAGAGCAAACATTGTTACTGAAGAAGAAAACTAACGACGAGAGACCAGCTATGCCCCAGAAATCCCATTAGAATAATTCCGAAATGACTCAGTAGTATGTTTTATTATCAATATTTATCTAATACATAATTGTTTTTATTCATAAAGTGTCATGTCAATTCCTCTGTTTGCTTGTAATTACGTTAAATCCATCGCCACCGGTCCAAAGCTCGTCCGTCTGCGTGGCAATTAAATCTCTTAATTTTTCAACATATACATATTAGCGTGCACACACTAGAAGCGCCTACCCAAGGTGATACTAATGAGTACCTACAACATATGTTTCTATGGCAAATAAGAAAAAATATCGTGTATTCCCGCTTATCTACAACTATGACATACCAAAATTTGACGCGCTTTGTTCACAGAATATGACCAAACAGTGCTGTGACCTTTATGTCGCTTATCTGTATGGTGGTTAAATCATTGTCGTTTGTTGTGATTTACAGGATCTTTTTGGAGCTAGGTCTCTCTTATTCTTTTGACCTTTGACAAACTGGAATCACTCAGTAAGTGTTGTTTTGTTTTGTTTTGTTTTTTTGTTGTTTTTTTTTTGTTTTTTTTTTTGTTTTTTTTTTTTTTTTTAGACTTTTATCATACGCGACATGTATTTGGACGGCTACAGGCATTTTTATGGCATATTTTATATATGCAAAATCATTGGAGAAATAGGTCAACGTATCTCATATGAGCTGCCAGGAATGGCTGATCTTGTTGATTATCGTTCAGCAGCTATTCTTTCAGTGTTTCTTAGGGAAATATTTATCTTGCTTGGAATGTACGCAGCATAAGTATTTTTAGGTAGATGGGGAGTGCATTCGTAAAGTCTGAGCATCTCCAATTTTATAGAACTCTTTGGGGTGTCGCATTATCACTGGGTGGTCTGTTGGAAAGTGGATTGCAAGGAATGTATGGTTTGTTACTAAAAATAATCTATGGTTAGTTAAAAATATGTGCAATATGTTTGCGTGGTGTCGGCTGACATAATGAATTAAGCAAAAGAATTGCAAATTTAAGCAAAACTTTTCTTGTTTGTTTTATAATACCTTCAAAAAGTGTTTATACAGGGTGTCCCATACTATCTGTTATCATTTCGCAGGCAAATAAAAATTAAACAAAAGCTTGCAATGACTGATGTTGTACATCAGATAAAACAGGAAGGACGCAAGTTTTGATTTGTAAAATGTCATGACGTCTGAAGTGACGTCATTTAATACTCGCGGTTTTTCGAAGATGGCGTCGGAGAAGCTAATGTCTTCTGAGATCGTAAAGCTCTATTATTCGACCAAGTCGCAGGTTACAGTGTTAAGGTAATTGAAGAAATAATATCCCACTGAAAACATCAAATATTACCACGTATATCAAGCTGTAAATCGTTTCGAGGAAACCGGCTAAGTCACTGATGGCAGGCATAGAAATTCAGGTAAGCCAAAGTCAGCCAGTAGTGCAGAAAACATTGCTGCAGTGAGACAAGTGATCGGAGAAACGCCACAAATGTAAGTAAAAACAGATCTAGGTAACATTTCTAATCAAGGTAGTAAGATGTTGAGATTTGATTTAAACCTTACACCGTACACAATATTTGTGATGCAACATCTCAAAAACAGTGACATTGAAAGCAGGCTGCATTTCTCGCATTGGATGAATAAAATGATCAAATCGCAGATGTCATCTGGTTTTCAGACGAGGCTCGTTTCCATTTGAATGGACGGGTAAACAAAGAAACTGTCGATTTTGGGGAAATCGAGAAGCCAAATTTGTACCTGGAAAAACCTGTACATGGCGAAAAGGTTACAGCGTGGGCGGCGATGAGTTCTGCTGGGATTATCAGGCCTTTCTTTTTTTGAAGATGAATCGGGAGATATTGCGACTGTGAACAGTGACCGGTATTTAACACTCCTACAGCTCGTCATGTGTTAGCCTGGCTTAAACAAACCTTCGTCAAGCTATTCATCTCATTCAGGACCGCTAGAGAATGGCCGCCGCACTCCACTGGCTTTAGCCGCCTAGATTTCTTTTTATGTGGTTATTTTAAAGCCAAAGTCTACACTCCACTTCCTGAATCATTGGACGAACTAAAAACTGATATTAGAAGGGAAATGCGAGCAATAAGAGTACATACATGTGCATCTGTATTTCGACATCACGAAAACATACCTATATAATTTTGACCCCTTAAACCCCACTTTTATATAGTAAAACTGGGGTAAACAGGGGTATACATTATTTTTCATATTTCGGCTCAAAATATAGATTGTGGGTACTTGTTAGAACCGCCTCGCCGAGGCGGTTCTAACGGGTACCCACAATCTAATTTTTGAGCAGAAATATGAAAAATACCAGAATTTTTTATCTGAAACCTTTCAGTCTTTGGTGGTGAATTTTTCTATATGTTTGAATAGACGTGTTTTTGTAATGACATTTCAGGGAACATTTGGATTTAGTGATTTCTAAAAACGGACGTCACCTGGAACATGTTTAATAAAGAGTTATTACGTCAGAAAATGGTAGCAGATATTATTGGACACCCTGTAAGTATCAAATAGATTTACAACGCTTGATAAGGATGTCATGTTCTAGAGAGAAACTGCAGCTGCATTTTCTGATGTAGTTGAAGAAGACCAGTAGGCTTAGAAGCACAAACAAAGACTTAATTCAAATACAGGTTGTGACTATGTATCGATCCTAATAGAGAAATACTTGGTGAAAATTAGTGAATGAATATCAGTTGGCGTGTCGCTCGTAACAATTCTGAGCTTAAAAAGGGAATATTTCTTCATCTTTAGACGCCGACCTTGTATGTTTTATGTTACATACTCGAACGATCAAAAAAAAAATATAAACTACTTTGGGATTTATTTCTAATGGTTTTGAAGTGGTTACGCAGTTAGTATTTTTTTCAAACCGTATTTTTTTTTTTTTTTTTTTTTTTTTTTTTTTTTTTTTGCATTTAGCGATTTAGTAAGTTTTTACTGAATACGCAAGGGCTCTTGTGACATTATATGAAGTTCATCATACAAATATCAGCAAAAACATCTGATTATATAGGTAAACGTGGGTATAGAGTTTCTTATAACTGCACAGAAACATACATGGTGAGTTTAAGTGAGCACCCTCAATCTATATTTGGGAGAGTTTAGGGGAAACCATTGCAACATTTCTTCTGAACACTGACATTTTAGTACCATAAATGAAAGCAATATATTGCTTTGTTCTGTAAATGTAATGCGTGTTGTTGAGTGCCAAGCAAGAACGACGAGTTCGTGCTATCTCCAATGCCTTAATTTCATAAAAATGAGAAAATTCTATGTGTAGAATGGTCAGCAACTTAATATAATTAACAAATCATAATAATAGTGCAGAGGTCTAGCATAGCAGTGATGCAACCGTATCTCGATGTGTATGATGAAGACAGGATAAGAAAATGTCACGACATAACAAATTCATAGCAGTTTAAACGGGTTGCTACAGAAGAAGATAGTTTGATTGTGATTCCAAGCTACTACATGCTATAAAGTTGAATTATTCGCCACCATATAATACTAAAAATCAGTATCACACGATACAATAATTGTTCTGATCCCTCATTCGTGTCAAAATAGCTGATGCTACTCTTACAGAATAACCATTAACTGAACCATATGCTTAAATGTTCTATGACAGAATTAAAATGCAATCCAGTCTCATTATGCAAAAAGTGGTTGCATCGTTTTCAAGCAAGCACTGATACACATGGAATCGAAAGTAGATCAGTGTTTTTTCTCAAAACACTGGCAAAAATGCAAAAATAAATACACCATAACCACTTATATAAATTTCAGGCGGAATACTTGAAGCAACGGTATTATTTAGCTGCAACTCCGACAACAAATGTTCCATAAACAGTGCCGAAACTTACCCGACATAGCGACAAAGTTCATCCACTATACAGATTAGCGACAAAGAAGTTCACCACCCTGTACGCTCATACAAAGTGTTGTGTATGGTGGAATATTCTAGAAATATCTGCAACAATTCGGTTTAAAACAACCCCATCAAACGAATAATCCCTTCTTATAAGGATGTAAATGTTATATATTAGAACGTTTTCGTTGATAAATGCCTATTCAGATGCATATATTGCACTTACCAGATATCTTATACAGTATAACCTCAATGGCTCGAACACGGATGGCTCGTTTACCGTGGATGATTCGAACTCTTTTTTTCAGTCCCTACAAAATTCTTCCAATAGCTCAGGAAAACAAACATTTACTGATTTTTGTCTTATTTTATTATGGAATTGATCGAGGCGATTCTAATGAGTACACTCAACATGCAATTGTTATGTAGAAAATAGAAAATATTTTACTAAATTATCGCTATTTGCCTCCTGACCTGGCTCCATGATTAACCTTCAGTGGCTCGAACTACCCATGTCTCGAACACTTTTCTATGGTCCCAAAGATGTTCGAGCCAATGAGGTTCGATTGTAATAGAATTTAGAAGGTTGAGACTATTTCTTTTGAAAGGCATAAACAGTGCTGTTTACAAATGAAAAAAAGAAAAATAAACAAATCGTTTGTGTGTTTTGACTGTTGAGTCCATTCTTTATTTAATCTTGACAATATGTTTTCCTGAAGCTTTTGCTAGTTAGCATATGCGATCCTGCAAATTAAACTGCTGTCATAGGCAGTGTCTCAATCAAACTGAGTCTCGGATTATTATTCGTTACGTGTTCTTCGTGTCCAAGGCCAACCTTATAGATTTTATTTGGTTAAGTGTGTACTTAATACTCTCACCAGATTGCTATAAATACGCCATTCCAAATATGTAAACAGTATAAAGTCAATGTCTCCAACACCAACGGCTTGTTTATCTCACAGATTTGCTTTTAAGTGCATTGGAAAATTTCTCGATAGTTCGAAAACAAATATTTAAGGACATTTTGGGAAATTTTCTTTTTGTATTATGGGATGGATGGAGTGTGTATTTATTAAAATTGCCTAACTGAGTCGATTTTTTATGTGTACACTCAGCATAAAATATTTTTAAAGTAAATTTGTAAAGACATCCCTTAATTAGTTCTATATGACTCCTGACCTTGCGCGATGATTGCGTCAGAGATTTTCACGCATTAATGTATAATTCTCTGCATTATTTGTTTCTGTTCAATTTTGATGTCTTATTTTATTTTTAAATTTATTCTAGCGTACTGACCGTTGTTCAACAGTACTGGAATCCAAAAATATCTATTCTATAGTTGACAAAGTTTGCAATAGATTCAAGTGGTATTTTCTATTTCTTTACATTTTTATAAGACGGGTGACGTCAATTGTTCTAATAAGCCATATTGTAAATGGAAATTCTAGAAAATTTGAGCGACGCATCAGCTGGGTATGGTCTCTCGGTCACTTGAGTACTTTAGTCCAAAGCCAACTACTAATGGCAGTGCAGGGACAATAATTAGGATAAACGTTTGGTTTTGTAAATTGTCATATGAATCAAATCTGTTTGTCTTAAAGTGACCGTTTGTATTCGATAATGTTTTCTAATGACAGGTATTGGTGTCCTATGTAGATGAGCTTGTTGCGAACTCGGTTACATAATATGCACAGACTTATTTACAAACATAACTGTATTGTATTTAGACAGGTTTCTTGGAGCATATTTTTTATATGGCTGAGACATTGTACAGTTGCTAAAATCGTGACTTGAAGCATATTCGTTTTATTTCTAGATATGACCATACAAAACTAGACTATTAAATGGATTTGTCCGATTTGGTTCAGTCCGGCAGTCGGTCCGTCATCCATTTCTCCAGAAACACGACTTTGTGGGCTCCATAACTCCTATTCCCCTTGATATATTTTGATGATAATTGACATAAATGTAGACTGTCAAGGAGCCTTGTCGCGTAAAGGAATAATAAATCTCGATTTTCTTTTTTTTTATTATCTCCCCTTTTTATAAGTATTTTCTAGAAATGGTGTTTGGTAGAAATGTGGACCCACTCACGTATATGCGACGCGAAAGAGAATACATATCTCACTTCCATATTTTTGGAAAAGTTCCCTTTGTTACATTTTCATACACGTTGTGAGCTCTTCATAAGTCCTTTACCCATGGATATACTTGACATTACGAAAACACGCCTATTCAAATATATAGAAAATTTCACCTCCAAAAACTGAAAATTTTCAGATAAAAAACTCTGATATTTTTCATAGTTTTGCTAAAAACATAGATTCAGGGTACTCGTTAGAACCGCCTCGCCGAGGCGGTACTAACGAGTACCAACAATCTATGTTTTTTAGAAGAAATAAGAAAAATAATGTATACCCCTCTAAACCCCAGTTTTATTATATAAAAGTGGGGTTTAAGGGAGTCAAAATTATATGGGCGTGTTTTCGAGATGATGCTATTTGGTAAGAGTGTGGACTAAGTCTTGTAGATATATAGTCTAAACAAAGACCTCTTTCGCTTCCTGATCTTTATCATACTTTTAATTACATTCCCTTAGAATATAAGGTTAGAGTGCATTCTGCATCTCTTATGATTGACGGTGTTGATAGGTGGAATCTGGTATATGAGACGCATAAACGAATGAAAGATCGCACTTCCTTTTTTACTACATTATATCCCCTTCTAGCATTTGGTCGCGGATGTTTGTGCTTCTTTATCTCCTATCTTCTTTATCTCCTATAGCTCTGCAAATATTTTGAATTTTTCTTGTTGAATAGATTGAGTTGTGTCATTTAAAGGTATAACACTAGCAAACCTTATACTTATTTCGGGATTTACTCTTTTAAATCAGATGGTGTTACCTAAGAAAGGTCACATTCATGAGGCACAGCTCTCCCAAGGAACCGAATAAGATTAGAATGACCCTAAGTGACATCACTGAATAACACACCGACGAAATCAGAATGCACAAAACGAAAAGAAACTGCAACAGAAATACTACCTTGGGCCGTCAACAGTAAACTGTTTGGGTCACTGAACTTTAGATTTTCATTTATGCACTCCATAACTGAAGATGGCTATATCAATTTATGCATGTGGACAAGAGAATTAAGGTAAATGAGATATGACTCTTTGTCAGTCCGCATCCGTCAAAGTTATAACTATCAATACAGACTTGGGTCTCAGATTGCTAGCTCATATATATATCATTTTGTTGTAGGCAGCGTATCACAGTTACTTTTCAGCGTTTTGCAGTAGGAAACAGAGATCTTCTATCAATAGTATAAACTCTGGAAAAATCGCATCATCACTGTATTGTAGTATATTTTATTGGCGAAGTATCGATATTTAAATACATTTATGCTGTACAATTTGGTAAACCACATTCGACATGTTTCAAAGATATATTACGGATAAGGACTTTGTACTTAGGCTTATAACTATAGAAATATTTCATCACAAGACCATATTTTACATCTTGATACACTAGTATCGTAGTATGTATATTTTCGTAAAATTTTATGTCTGTCGAAATCAGTATTGAAGGAATGAATCAATGCCATTTGATATTCTTACTAGCAGATCAGTTCAGGACACAAAAACGTAATGTCAATTGTCATACTTATGAAGATGATTCAGATATGTGATGATGAAGACACATGAGTCATGTGAAGCAGTGATGCCGCCTTGTATTGACACTGTACCAAGGACCATAACTCTTAGAAGGTTGCAAAAGCCTGGAAACATTGAATTTCAGTAGCTAAATATCTTATATGAGCTAAATCGAAATATGACCGTAATGTCATACCCTGGCCAGCATTGGTGTACTACTGTTATGGGACCCAATTTTGCAAGGAAAACATTGTACTCCTTATGTGTATTAATACTCCTTAAATCGGGCTAAAATGTAAAATTTCCGGCTTCCACATTGTTTAGCTTCTAAAAAATCCTGCACAAAATATTTGTATCGAACTGTGTAAATAAAATAAATGAAAAGAAACCTTAAAGAAACCCCATTCGTAAGCTAGTCTTATTAATCTTACTCTTTGTTGCTTTGTGGTGTATTCTACGAGGCGATTTGTTGAATGTCTTTCCGTGTGTCATTTTGTTCTTGTGTTATTCAGTCTTTTTAGTATTGCGATTACCTCGCTTGGGGAAGAGAGAGCTAATCTTAGTGCTTTTCATACGTTTGTTCGGTTTGTGCTTGTTTAGATGTGTCGGTTTCCTCTTCCTCTTGGGGTCTTGTAAGGGCTGCGGCTGCGGTTTGTGATTGTGGCACTCCCTGGACTTTTCTCTTACCTTTTTTTCTATATAATATAACTTTTCTGGCAATTATTTGACCAAATTTAAAGCCTCTAAAGCAAGCTTTATGGCTTAGAAATTATTGACAGAATAACGTTCCGGAAAGACGGACGGAAGGGTGTTAAAATATATCCCCACTTATTCAAAAATATGTACATGTATCATAGAGTGTATGGCGTGTAATTGTAGGTTATTAACATACAATGAATTCACTGAAAACAGTGAAATAAACAGAACGGATCCATAGCAATGAGTAAATGAGGTATTAGAGTAAACTTAAGGGTATAAAACTGATTCATAAAATAATTATATGACATTAAACTCAAAATTCGTTTTGCTTTGTTATCTTTTTACAGTGCACATATCTTATATATTGGTCTCAGGCAAGGCGAACCATTGAGACCCTTTTTATTATACATAATATAGGTATCTGTGATTTACCGTTACGTTTCCAATATAGTATTGTATGAGGAAACAGTAAAATTAAAGTAAATAATTATTGTTTTTGGAAACAACTTAGGGCATATACCTATTACTGCTTGAAAGAAAATGCAGAGATATGTTCGATTTCAGTCCTTTTAGCATCGCGATGAACTCGATTGGGGAAGAGAGAGCTAATATTTGTGCTTTTTGTACGTTTGTTTGATTTGTGCTTGTTTGGATTTGTTTGTTTCCTCTTCCTCTTGGTGTCTGGCAAGGGCTGTGGTTTGTGCTTGTGGCACTCCTTGGACTTTTCTTTTACTTTTTTTTATGTTTGTAACAAATGTGTTTAAATTATATCTAGTTTATTATAAACTCTGAGAAGATGCAAGAAGTTTAGTTAACTCATCGTTCGAAAAATATTTAAAACACGTGCATAAATTTGCAGTAACACTTGCATTACATATATGTACTAAAATTCATCCAAATGATGAATTAAAATTCAGTACCCGTGCCATAATAGCATTTAGCCCTTAGCATTAAAAGTGGTAATTTTTCTGCTACTATAAATAGTTTCAGCCCGCATGTAACTTAAATAGTGCAGATAGTGTTTTAATGATTATAAGGTGAGATTAGTAACTTGAGCATATAACCAGAAAAATAATGAGCACAAACAGATAGAAGCATTTTTAAGCTATAATTGTGTATTTTAAGATTATCTCACCCGCAGAGTTATGCCCATTTTATCGCTTCTGTTCGAAAACAAATAGAAACTGCTGCTAAACTGTACTCAACCTAAAGGCATTACCTAGCTTGTCTTTATGAGAAATTCGAAAAAGGAAATTTGTATTACAAAACTGAACTAGAGCAAGTCGATGGTGCGCCATCACATATCCCCGCGCCAGCGCCGTCGCATATCTCCCTGTATATCAACATTCCAAATGCGTTTTCTAGTCTTTACCCATAAGGCTATTACCTGCGACAGTTTCAATGTTCTAGCTAGACGCAAACCTAAGTTGGGTGTCAATCAAAAAAAGGTAAGAGAAAAGCCCAGGGAGTGCCACAATCACAAACCGCAGCCCTTCCCAGACCCCAAGAGGAAGAGGAAACCGACAAATCTAAACAAACACAAACCGAACAAACGTACGAAAAGCACTGAGATTAGCTCTCTCTTCCCCAAGCGAGGTAATCGCAATACTAAAAGGACTGAAAAACACAAGAACAAAATGACACACTGAAAGACATACAACAAATCGTCTCGTAGAATAAACCACAAAGCAACAAAGAGTAAGACGAACACCGGGACCACCGCCTTAGAACGGTCGGCAGAGCGAACCACCGAGGGTTTAAAGTACTTTTACAGCTAGCTAACTTCACCCTGGGTCCCGATGCTACTCTTAATACATAAATACATAAAAATTCGGTTCGCAATCATAAAATCTTTAGCATTTTCAAAATTTATTCATCTATTTACAGCTCTTCCAAGCCCCCCGGAACAGTTTGTCAAACAGTTAGAGAAATTATTTTATAAGTTTTTGTGGAACTCAGGGCCCGATAGGATAAGTCGTAATGTTATTATACAAGATGTTAAGGAGGGTGGACTAAGGATGATAAAAATTAAGGAATCACTTAAAGTAAATGGTTGCGTAGAATATTAATTAGTACAAACGAATGTTCTTGGAACAGACTTTCCCGTGTTGACTTTAGAAAACTTGTTATTTTTGGAGATGGTTATGCCAAACTTTGTGCTTCAAATCTAAGTAATCCTTTTTGGATTGATGTTTTAAATAGTTGGAAAGCTTTTTTAAAATGCAATCCAGCAAGTCAAACTGAAGATGTTTTAAACTCACCAATATGGTTTTAATTCAGAAATGCAACATGATGGAAAATTCTTCATTAAAAATTGGTATGAGAAAAGAATAAGGGATATAGTTGATCTTGTTAATGAGAATGGGGTGTTTTATGATTTTAATCAGTTCAAAACTTTGTTTAATGTTCGAGGCACAATTTTAGATTTTCAAGGAGTAATAAATAGAATACCACAGGTCTGGAAGAATTTATTAAACAATAATATTCAAACCTGTATTGATATGAAATATAATGTAATATGTTCAAAACATGTTAAACTTATTCTTAAAGATAAAAAAGTTTGTAAGAAAATGTATGAAAGTTTTATTAAAAGCGAAAATCATTTACCAAATAGATGGCAACGAGATCTAGGGGATATTTCAAAGGAGGAAAAAAAGTCAATATAATACAGCCCTTAATGATATCAAAGAAGTTAAATTGAACGATTTCCCGTACAAAATTAATAATAGAATTTTGACAACCAATTCATTTTTATACAAAATCAATAAAATAGACAGAAATAGATGTTCCTTCTGTGAACAGGCAATAGAATCAATTAAACATTTATTTGTAGACTGTCCTAAAGTAAAAGCGTTTTGGAACACATTGAAAAACTGGCTACAGCTTAATGGGAATATAAATTTAAGTATTACTGATTACCGCTTAACACAATGTGAGAAATGAGTTCCGTTTTTTTTTTGTTTTTTTTTTTTGTCTTTATTATATAATTAAAACAGTTCTGACACTCTATAGTATACAAAGTCTTAGATACCTTTAATTTATATTCATATGTAAAGATAAAAAAAATATAACCCACCCAGAGCTACACACCTGCGAACTATGAAAGAAAACCTCAGTACTAACTATAGCATGTGTGACATTAATATCTTCTTGGATAGATCTACTCGTAATATATTATTGCAAAAACGTTGTCATAAAATTTTAAGAAACTACTATTTTTTTGCTATATGATAATGTCTAAATGTACTTTATAAAGACAAAAATTGTCACATATATGTTTGTGTATGTCTATATATGTTTGTGTATGTCTTAAAGAATAAATATGGAAAAAAAAATCGGTTCGCATAAAGGCTCACAACTCAGTCAATGCATCGAAGCGAAAACATAAAAATCAAATTAATCACTATAATAAACAAAGACGAGTACTCATGGCTAATTCTACTGTATGCCAAAGTAAATGAAAACCAATAGATGAACCACAGCGGGCCAAGCCAAAGACATATCGTCAAGCCCCAACCGACTGGTTAAAGTTTTACGAAGAGGCCGTCATTGAGTCTGAGGCCCGAACCGCCGTCGTGCAATTAAAGAGTGAAGCATAGCCATCAACAATGACTGGACAACTAGGCATGCAGTCTGCCGCATAATATCCAAGCTATAGCCAATTCTTTTATAACGGTAAATAAGTTTTCTGAATTGCTCCGAAAAGATACATTTTTTTCTAAATCTGAACACTAAGTCACCGTAAAATTCGGATTCCGATATACCTTGTTGCAGAAGTGTTTTCAGACTGACGCTATATTTTTCTAACAAGGCACTGTGTCTGCGATAAAATTTCGAAAACGCCTTACGAAGTTTAAAATAACGATAGCTCTGCCTAAGAAGTTTGGCAGTAAGGGCTTTATTAAGGTAGTTAAAGTCATTAAGATTTGAAGAAGCTCTGGCGAATCTTATTAATTGAGATATGTATACCCCATATGAGGTACGCCGGGGGACATCGCCATCCAGAAAAGGGAAATTGACTATATCAAAATCAAAATCGTCCCGTTTATCATAAATTTTGGTGGAAACTGTACCATTAGATATACATAGATTCAAATCCAAAAAAGGTGCCTCGGTATCGGAAGAATTTGCTCTATTTAATTGGAGTTCTGTAGGGTATATCCGGTCCACCATTTGGTCAAAGTAAATATTGTCAATATTTAATAAATCGTCAAGGTATCTAGAAGTTGAATTAAAAGCCTCAATAATGTCGGCCTGATTTTCACGTGAGAGAGACTTCATGAAATCTCTCTCATAACAAAAAAGAAACAAATCTGCAACAAGAGGAGCACAATTAGTTCCCATCGGAATACCAATAGTTTGTCTATAAAGTTTAGTTCCAAATCTAATAAAAATATTATCCAAAAGATAAACAAGGGCATCACAGACTTTTTGACACGACCATAAATTGTGATTATTATATACATCAGAAGTGAAAAAAGCACATTCTTCGTTGCAAGCCAAATTATGGGTATTCTCCCGAATAAACGTTCGGTTAATTAAATCAATAAGTTTACCTTTTATAAGATGATGAGGTAACGTAGTATACAGTGTAGAAAAATCATATGTAGACAATTCAGAAGCCTGAAAGTTTTTAGATTTAAAATTATTGAGAACATCATTATAATTTTTAATTGACCAAAATAGTTAATTCCGTCCCTTTCGTAAACAGTATCATAGTATCTAATCCAATGTTTTTTAACAGTAGTAAGGCATGAAGTTAGCAGTTTGGACAAAACAGTAGTCGTACAAGAACTAGAATTAGCAATGAAACGTGCTTTATAAGGTCGTTTAAGCAGTTTCGGTAACCAATATAACGTAGGAAGTCTGTCTTGCTTTTCTTTAATACTCACTGCAAACTTAGCAGTAATATCGATGGAATGGGGATTGACAATAGATCTCTCGTCAGTAGAAATCCGTTCATATGTTTTGGTACTACCAAATTCTTGTTTTAGAGTATTGATATAATAAAGTCGTCACACAACAACAACATTATTAGCAGCTTTATCAGCTGGAGCTAAAACATACTTCCTATGAAATTCTTGGATACCTTGTTTCAAATATCGAAAAGATAATTTAGGCTTAGGAGGGATAAGATCAAGGTTTTTAGAGTAAAATAACACACGTTCATCAATGATCTTAAAAATGTTTAATTTCAAATTATTTAAAGCATTAGACTCAACATGCTCTCGTTTACACCAACGCGTACAATAATCATTTAAAGCACTGGCAATTGTTTCCCGACATTTGTTGAAATCAATGTGGGCTGGGAATCTATATTTAGGTCCTTTTGAAATAACTGAACGGATTCGTGAATCAGTTATAATCTTCAAGTTACCAGTGACAATATGACCCGCTGGTTGATAACAAAATTTTAGAATCTATACAATCTCAAGAATCAGGGGAACTAGTTTCAAGATCAAGATCAGAAACTAATTTATTGAAATTAAGTAAAGTATTACGGATAGGTTTGTTATATTTATAACAAATAATAGGAGATTCCGTGTTTTTGAAATATGAAGATATAGCTGATATAACATTATTATCTCGAAATATGCTAGGTAAATCTATGAATTCAATACCTTTATTAATGAATGGAATTTTGATGAAGTGTCTAATGTGGTTAATTTTAGAATCAATGTAAGGACGAAGAGCATGTTGAGTATAACATCTAGTAAGGAGAGCTGCTTCATACAAATTATGTTTTCTATCATAAGATTTATTCGCCACATCATCTAACTTACGTAATGAAGAAACAGACAGTGAAGCTAGTTTAGAAACCATTTGATGACGTCAGAATTTAAGAGAACATTTAAATCAAAAAGAGATAAAACAGTTTTATGTTTTCGTTTAAAATTGTCATTTTTGCGCTTACCATGGGATCGTTTATTACGTTTTTTTTTTTTTTTTTTTTTTTTTTTTTTTTTTTTTTTGAATATCTAAAAGGAAAAAAACCCATCGAAATCCGGCATTTAGAATTATTTCCTTCATGGTAAATATTATCATTAAATCCAAGTGGAAAAGGGGTTTGTAAACGTTTAATCCATTTAAGTTCAAGTTCATGTCTTAAAATATTTTTTAACCTTTCGGTAGAATTGGACTTATGTATAATTTTTTCAACAGGTTGAACCAAAACTTAATGAGGTGATCATGAATGACCAGTACTACGGAAATGTTGATAAAGAAACGTATCAATTTCCATTGCTTTTTTTTTATTTTAAGCAAATGTTCCTTAAACCTTGTTTTAAGGGCCCATTTGGTCTGTCCAACATACTGCATTCCTCAGCCTCCTTCGCTGCAAGTGAGAACATATATAACATCCTCTGATTTTCAGTCTAAATCAGAGTTGTTTACAACTGAAAATTGTCTATGAGTAACTAAGGAAATTATACTTGACCGACAAATTAAATGTTTGCAGCAGGTGCAACTCTTGGCATTGCACTTAGAAATATTAGGGTACATACTGTTCCTTTTATACGGATTCTTATATTTTAGAAGTATAGGAGATTTAATTGGAGAAAGTCTAATTCTAAGGTGATTACTGAAAATATTATAATTGGAAGCGCCATATAAATTTATAGATGATACAGAGTGAAGTTTCAAAGATGAAACGTTAACAGTAGGTAACAGAGAGTTAAATCTAGCAGTAGAACGGGGAATCTGTAAAGAAGAAGCAGAATGTAGCCTAATAGGAGAAATAATAATTTTTAATCTGTTAGTGATACTCATATAGTTGTATAGGAAATAATACAATTAGATAAAAAGCAGTATTCCTACTGGCTATTATAGGCATAAGTAGCAATGCAAACAGGCGGTAGGACCGATGCATACAGAGTATAGCAACAAATGACAATACATAACTAAGTCTAATACATGTCCAAAGAAACGTAAAGTAAGAAATTGTTATAAACGGGATACGAATACCGGTAAATATCTAACCTTCAATGAGGTATAAATTAGAATCATGAGGAAGAGGAATACGAAAGGTGAAAAACTAGGACCCAAAATCCTACTTTTTTTACCTTTACTGACCCCAAGACAGGTCCCGGTGCAAAATTTTGAACTACTGTATTGATTTGATATGCAACATTACTATTTTTTGCGCAAAAATGGATTTTGGAACCTTCGGGTCACACACCCTGACCCTATTCCCAGGGGTCACATCAAAATTCCGAATGTGTTCCTCCGGCCCTCATCTATAGGGCTATGAAAGTTTTGAGATTTTAGCTTAAATGGTCTAGGAGCAATGGTGTGACATTACAGACAGACGTACGTACGGACGATAGCAAGGTATCACAATATTCCCGCTTTTACTCCGAAAAGCGCTGGGATAACTATGGACTTAATTTGACATACGAAAACAATGAGCAACTTTCCATGATTCAAAATTGTAGAATTTTACAGCTAAATTACCATCTCTCACCAGTGAGATAAGAACAAGTATTTGTATATTGGGTGTAAAAAAATCGTATTTTTAGAATAGATACTGATTCTCTCTCTTTCTTTCTCTCTCTCTCTCTCTCTCTCTCTCTCTCTCTCTCTCTCTCTCTCTCTTGTGATAATGACAATTTTAAGACAGCCTAACCAGTCAACTTACTAGAACATGATGGAAAGTTACAATATTCCCAACTGATATAAGGGTCCATAGTAAAACACCATGTTCTACCCTCAATTGTTAGATCTCTGCAGAAATTCCCTGCTGCAGTCACAGATTCATCGAGTGGAAAATCGTCATCTTCGTCAAAGTTACTATGGGTATGAGGAAATTGTTCTGACCAAGGCTGACATTCTCTTCCATTTGCCGTCGTGGACAAAGTTCCTTGGTATGCGGTCGAGATGGTTGTATCTGAACACTGAACGGAACCTAGAAATTGTCAAGTAATATTAGCATACTTGAAATAAAAAGGCATGAGCAAACAGGGTAGACCAAAATCTAACTCAGTCTAGACGTATTAAAGCAGTGTTTAGACATCAAACATGTGTAAACATTCAAATACTCAATTTCAGTACATGTACATTTATGGCTTAATTCTTTCAAATCGGACAATATTGATATTGGTTGGTTTGGAGTTTCACGGCCCATTCAACTTAATTAAGGTCATTTCGAGCCGATCAATTTACCTAGGCTCACTTTTCCTGGCCAAGTTTAGTGTCTAACTGGTTAATTAATATTTGTGCACATTATTTTGCCAGAAACGACAACTGTCCTTCTTAAATCAGCGGAAAGGTGCATAAAATATTTCATGATCAACTTCTACGAAAGAATATTGTCGGACTCGGTGATGATCGAGCCCGAAACCGCCTGATCACAGTCGAACGCACATCCGACTAAGCCACCGTGGCCGCTCATGTACTTGTTAGACTAATGCCCTTTGCTCAGGTGTCAAAGTAAATAAGCGTCCGAAACGGGCCTGGATTGCTTACCTGAGCATCTATTCAAAGTTCAATCGAACATAATGAAGTAGAAAAGAATAAACAAACGGTAAAACAGAACTGCAAGAATGCCAACAAATATTTACATAATTTCTAAATTTATTCAGACTGGAAATCTTCTCATAGGTCCATAATTCAGGAGGGTGTAGAATTTCCGAGTACCATGTCACTTGTTCCATTGACCACGATATACGCAACGTGTCAAAAATAATACAAACACTGATCTACAGTCTTAAGGGAAATGCGGTAAACAAACACAAAACACTAATGTAAACTGTTTCGATTATAAATGCGATGGTATCATTTTGTAGAATGCAATCTATAATGATAAATGAACATAAGCTAAAAAAAAATGTTACAATCCATAGGAACATTGACCCTAAGAGTTTGGTTTATTTATGAAGACAGTCTCCAATTGTATATCATATGATTGTAACATTTTCAGATGGCTAATCTAGTGACTTTCTCGAGATTTACTTGTTTGATTTGTTCAGACAGTGTTAGGTTCTAAGCATCACATAAATTCGTAACTCAAGATGTCATGTTCTCTAGAAGTGTAATTTTAGAGATTTGGCTAAACGAATATTTAACAAAAATGATCAAGGCCCTACATCCGGTTACGACATTTTTTTATGTTATCTAATTACAATAGCAAACTAAGTTCTCCAATCCAGGCGCTAAATTGGGTTAGCGAATTCAGCTTTATGCATTATCTTATTACAAAAGCAAACTAAGCTATCCGATCCTGGCCTTTAATCGGGCTCCTTTTGCTTTTACTTTTATAACTTAGAATAATACCAAATAAGTTCTCCAACCCGTGCCCTCTTTTGATAGCCATGGAACAAAGTTTTCTTCATGGGTACAATAGGGACTGGGTTTACTTACTTCATAGGGCGATATAACACACACACACACACACACACACACACACACACACACACACACACAAACCGCTCCACAGTATTTTTTTTTTTTTTTTTTTTTTTTTTTGTTTGTTTGTTTTTTTTGTTTGTTTTTTTTGGTTTCTTTTTTTTTTTTTTTTTTTTTTTTTTTTTTTTCTTACCGTTCCAAGCCAGTTCCTGTGTTGCAGTTTTTCTTTTGTTTGTGCGTCTGTGGTTTCAAATGTATCGTTTGGTTTGTCCTTACTTGTTCCTCATTCCTGCTTTTTTGGTGCCTTGGGAGAACTGCGCTTTGTGTAATTGTGGCATGATTTATTTTGTTCGAATACGTAGAAAAATATTGTATTTCTTCTGTTGTAATTTCTGTAAATATATCGGATATATCTGCGGTCCAGTCTGTTACTGTTAAAATGTAGCGAGCTGTCTTTGTTTAGTGTACTCATACGCTCGTACTTTAGGCAATGGCTGTGTATGTGTGACTTGCCCTGAGTAGTTTCATTTCGACCGTGTAAACCAGAATGTACCATCAAACATGTACATAATGTGTGGATTTACATCATCCTGCCAATGCGCAGAGTCTAATTTTGGACATTTTTCTCCACTGAATCAGTATACCATCGTGTGGTTTTGTCTGCGGACGGCAATGGCCCTGATTAGACTACGCTGATTCCTTCGTAGTCCGCATATGCACGAAGACACGTTGTTTTGCATGAGGTGGCCTTTTTTTATGTTTTGAGGAAAAAAGAACACGCGCAGCTGAGCTAAAGAAACAGTTGTGAAAATTCCAGATCAACTTATAGCAGAGTTTACTTGACAGCGAAGCCTCCATAACCATATTGGAACAGACACGGTATGATCAGATTATTGTGACATTCATTGTCATTTGTGGTCTGACAAGTTACTGGATTAGCAAACAGAAAACAAAGTACAAATAGAGTGATCGGAATCTGATGGTATCAGTTCCTCCATTCTCTTATTTATTTTAATTTCGACTCGATTTTTTTTATTTCGTATTTTTTGAGAAAGTTTAACTGGCTGAAATAAAGATTAATTTTCAAAACGTTTACATCCATGTACATATTTTTGCGCTATCATCACGAAAACGCGCCTATATAATTTTGACCCCTTAAACTCCACTTTTATATAGTAAAATTGGGGTTTACAGGGGTATATATTATTTTTCTTAATTTTACTCAAAACCATATATTGTGGGTACTCGTTAGAACCGCCTCGCCGAGGCGGTTCTAACGAGTACCCACAATTTATGTTTTGAGCAGAAATATAAAAAATATCAGGGTATTTTTATCTAAAAATTTTCAGTTTTTGGAGGCAAAATTTTCTATATATTTAAATAGGCGTGTTTTCGTAATGGTTACAAGATTTAACAATGCCTTACTTACCCTACATACTTTCGTAATCAGCACAGGTCAAGGATTTTCCAGGATAGCACTCATCCAGCCGTTTAGGTACAAAAGTTTTGCAGAATATTTTGTGTTAATACAGTTAAGTATTGCAACAGTATGTTTACAAGGGACTAAGAGAAACTTACATGGTAGAAAGTTACAATATTCCCATATTACGTCAGGATCCGTTGTGTAACACCAGATTCTACCCTCATTATTTGGGTCTCTACAGTAATTCATGGCTACGAATACTGAACCATCTGCTGGAAATAAGCTGTCATCATCAAAGTTGTGATCATGCGGGGACTTGGCTGACCATGCTTGGCACTGGCGACCATTTGCTGTCACTGACAAATTACCATCATACGCGGTGGAAGGTAAGAAATTGGAACAGCCAGAAAGTCCTAGAATTGATTGAAAGTTACAAGTTTTGCGTAACACAATCTTCCGTTTGGCAAATGCGCCCTGTCATCAGCCTGCATCGATGCGCAGATTGAATCTTCGCTGTGCAAATAGAAAAATAGTTTTATCCCTGTTTCGACCCATTGAGACAAAACGTTTCAATGAAGCATGATAGTGCAAAAGCTATTTGATTGGCCTCTGTGCCAGGAGTCTGTATTTTTTCTCCGCTCGCGTGACAGAATCTATAGACCGATGGCCAGCTATGGTTTACCTCCTCCACCCCAGGGTTAATTTTGTAGATCATGCTTTTTTTTAAAGCCTATTAGTTTGCAAGTATTTTGCAGCATGTCGGCCATCTGGCGATTGGAGTGTTACCTAGTAACAAACAACCTGTTACAATAATTTTCTATAAAATCATCCCTTGCAAAAAGGATGATTTTATAGGAAACTATTGAACCATTGAGTAAAAGCAAAGTGAGTATTTTAATTCATTAATTTAATTTTGTACATTGCCTGTATGGCAATTAACTTTGCAATTTTGTAATAAGGTATCTAAATATTATTTTATAAGCTGCAAACATAATCTCTCTAGATTTTACTCTTTGTCAGTTATTTCACGTTAAGCAAAATCAGTGCTATGTGGAATGTAACAATAAAAAGAATCATTTTCCATAATATTACAACCAAAGCAGCCTAGGTTATATAAATAAAGTGATTTTGCATAGCATTATATCTTAGTAACATGAGATACACAGGACATAAAACGTATCTCATATCCTTCTGCACATAGTAATGTAGGTAACATTTAAAATCTACACACTGTGGGCTTTGGTGTTTTTTCTGTATGGTATTCTGTTTTGGTCTTAAGTGTTTTTTTCTTGTATTATTTAGAAGTTTTTAATACATTTTCAAAACTGCAAATCTAATGCCGCTATTCTTTGACAGTTATATGCAGTTGCCAGTTATATACTGTTAAAGGTTAAGCTGCTATCTGCATCAAGCCCACTTTAACATAAAAAACTTGATATTGTCCTGAAGTTTTCAATGTATGGCAAATGCTTAGAACTTCTTAATGTCTAAATAAAACATCTTCAAATGAATTTTATGTCAGATCCTCACACGACTTTGCTTAATTATTTACCAGTGGTAAGATAATTAATATCTTCATTTTAAGGGATATTCATCCCCTAAAAATATACTTGTATCGCTTGTATTTATAAGTAGTTTTAGAATTTTATATTTCAGAATAAAAGGCTAAAGACGACCTTTCCGCCTTACTTATAATACAACCGTTACAGTATCAGGTGTCTTACATAGATTAAAAATGTATCTGCAATCTTAGGCAAACCAATGCATATCATCTCAAAAATTTTATTGGTATATTAAGAAGATACAAATTATACCTTGCTACACAGACTTTATTTATGACTTTTGTTTATGATCTTCAAATCTATAATAAAAACATGGCACATTATGTAGTTGACTACAAAGTCTTTCTGTTACATGTTTAATGTATGTAAAATAAGACATTATTTCTGATTAAACAATATTATTACAAGTATAGTCTCATTCTATTCGTTTTATAACAGAGTAGCATTTACATGAAGTCCTGATTAAAACAAAATGTTCACTATTGTAAGCTGCGCAGTACATATAGGGCCCGTGAACAATGACAGGTCAGTGTTTTTCCTGCGTGCTCAATGAAAAGCCAATTACCTTAGCTTTCTTGAAGCAGACTGCAAGAACTGATCAGACTGAGCGGACAACATCTATAGATTCATACTGTCTTCTATTCGGAATAAAACATTTTATGCAACAGGGAAGTGCCAGAGCGTGAATACTCTGTATTTGGCTGCATCTTAGAGATGATTGATAATTGCAGTGTTGTGTTGATGTATATGCGATGTGATTAATGCTGCACTTTTATGTAAACTCAAATAAAGAAATAGTTCTCCTCAAATAATGTGTGCCCTCAGAATGTTTTTTCATTCTCCATAATTATGCTTTTGAGTTGAAATTAGGACAGTATTTTTCTTAAATGGAGCTCTTCTGAACAAACACTGCGTATAGGAGCATTGTTCTGGCATCACCGTACTTAAACTGACGTTTTGCGTTTGTAACAGTTTTAAGTGTGCAGTACTTCTGGCAATCTTGATGGCTTAAACTTTAAGAATATCAGTTGAATATAAGAAATGAAGTGCTTATTGAATAAATGCAATGAAAATCTCATTTTACATAAGTGAGTATGAATAGGGGGTCTTCCTTTACGTTTGTTAGGATATATTTTAGTATTTTAAAGATACAATTATCAATCAGAAGAAGACTGGTGAGGGTTTCTTTCAATTAATTCACAAAACTATAAAGATACATGGGAAATAATTTACTGTGTATTTTACAAAAATAATTTTAGAGCTAATTTCCTTGCACCTTTATGCACAAAGTATCAACAGCCTTTTCATATATTGTAGATGAAGTAACACCCAAAAAGTAACATAAATAGCATTAAGAAGTGTATAAAGCATTTTATTCAAAGCATATAATGCATTAAATCAATCAAAATGGTTTATTGCATTGTACTGATTGCAATCCATTACGAAACACGCCTATTCAAATACACTGAAAATTTTACCAACAAAAAATTGGCAATTATTCACATAAAAAGTTCTGATA
This sequence comes from Anodontia alba, assembly GCA_964016985.1. Lineage (NCBI taxonomy): Eukaryota > Metazoa > Mollusca > Bivalvia > Lucinida > Lucinidae > Anodontia > Anodontia alba. The sequence goes on along the minus strand of OZ024833.1, from coordinate 14,852,300 downwards.
TATTTCATATTTCTGCTCAAAACATAGATTGTGGGTACTCGTTAGAACCGCCTCGTCGAGGCGGTTCTAACGAGTACCCACAATCTATGTTTTTGAGCAGAAATAACAAAAAAAATGTATACCCCTGTAAACCCCAGTTTTACTATATAAAAGTGGGGTTAAAGGAGGTCAATATTATATAGGCATGTTTTCGTGATGAAAGCAAATGAAATATTAAGACATTTGAAATAACGATACTTTTCAGAAAAAAATAATAATGGCTGTTTTAAAATAACTATCATTCCTGAGGGTATTTGCTTAAAGCTGGTTTGATTTCTTTTCTTTATAAACGAAGGATGACATATAATGTTTATCTATTTAAAACAGCATTAAATTAAATTTCTAGTCACCGATTGGTCATAGTCAAACAAAATGTTGTATCAGGAGACATATGTAAGTTTTATGACTTTAAGTACATTATGTAACAGTTATATCACAAGTCATTGACAGTTCAACATATTAAGATACCTGTCTATACAAAACCATATGCATTGGTACCAAATAGCATGCTAGTAAGTAAGAATGTGGATAATTTAGTATCTATACCAAAGCTTTTCTGTTGTTTTGAGGGCAGCGTTGGTAATATGTATGTTACACATAAATGTCTCATCGCTAGAGGGCTAACATGTGTCGTTTTTGTTTTCTTATATAACATAGTTTTAGACAGTTATAGTGTACAAAATCCCCATTACCCGGGGCAAGGTAGTCTATTGCTAGTCCAAATGTAGTTCAATTATATTATATGTAGGGATGACAATACAATGCACCGTCTTTCAGATAGGAACTTCAACTGGAGGGACCTTTGGAGTGACAGAAATGTCCACTGTAGGCAAAGGAAACAATGTGTGGACAAATAGAATTATAGTACTTCGTTGCGCTGCATAACCGGCCAACTGCCATAGGGGCCAGTATATAATGTGTGCAGCCAACCTAGAAGGGAAAGTAAAACAGATGCGTTGTTTGGTTGTGTCTGTGTGTAACAGCATAGCCGAAAATGAAGAGGGCTCAAATCAGTAAGCATTTCCACGTATTTCTATTTATAAGTTCTAGATATTTCAATGATTCCGTAAAATGGTGGTAATCAGATTATGTAGAGGCCGCTACAAGGTACAAGGATCAGTCTTGAAAAGTAAAGGATATATTGTGGGTACTCGTTAGAACCGCCTCGGTGAGGCGGTTCTAACGAGTACCTTCAATCTATGTTTTGAGCAGAAATATGAAAAATATCAGAATGTTTTATCTGATTTTTTTCAAATACAGAAATAGGGACTTTAGGACAAATTGCTGCGCTTTCAGTTGATGCCATTAGCCGCCTGTTTCGTGGCTGTGTGAATTTATTACTCATGTGTTCGTACAGTTGATATATACTCCACAAAATAATTTAAGCACCACCAGTTTTATTTCCCCTTTGATTATCACTAAAACGCGACTCTCAAGTTTTACAATTATTTCATGGACAAAACTGGAAGTCTCAGCCCTATTTCAATCAGCTCAACATGTTCGCAACATGTTCAGCTACAAAAGTGTCAATGGCACCAACAACGCCAGACCAAAAGAATCCAAGAAAAACGGGAATTTCCAAAAACACCCCAAAATGCAGTTTTTTTTTTCAAAATACCGGAAAGATTCTTTGTTTAATGAAAACAATACTCTATCACATCCAAAGTCAACCTTTATTCGAGTAAAAGGCATACAGATATCGCCAGAAAAGGAGACAAACCCTTTGAGAGGTAAAAATGCTCGAATGTTCCCCATAGACAACGAATAATCTGTATAGGGTACCTATAGCAAAATGTGTGTGTCTTGATAACGAATAAGGCTTTCTCTATGAGTTTTTCACATTTGGGAGCCCAGTAATCACTTTTGACGCGAAAATGTATTTTTTTTTTTTTTAATTTTGGGGTAAAAAGTAGTGTTTTTTGCAAATTTTAAAATGAAAATTTATATCAAATGTTTTTGTTGGAAACACTCTTTTAGGTCTTTCTTTTAAAGAAACATTCAACGATATTTTGATATCTTCTATGGTTTTGCCCACACACCCGGCCAAAGTTTGTATCATCAGGAAAACATACCTATATAGTTTTGACCCCCTTAAACCCGACTATTATATAGTAAAACTGGGGTTTACAGGGGTATACATTATTTTTCTTATTTCCGCTCTAAAACATAGATTGTGGATACTCGTTAGAACCGCCTCGGCGAGGCGGTTCTAACGAGTACCCACAATCTATGTTTTGAGCAGAAATATGAAGAATATCAGAATTTTTAATCTGAAAAATTTCTTTTTTTGGTGGTAGAATTTTTCAGTATATCTGAATAGGCATGTTTTCGTAATGATATGGAAATGTGCATTATGTGGCCCTTAAATTATTTTGAGGAGTATATTTAGACCTGCTGGTGGTCCTATTCATTTGCGTTGAATTTGTATATATTTACATTCATATCCCGGTCTTTAACCCAACAAGCAAACAAGTAAAGGACCCACATGGGTCCTAAATGGGTATTTATAGGGTCCTATATGGACAACCCATTAGGGACTCATGAGGGACTTGCAACATGCTTCCATGCTGGGCCCACATGGGCAAACCATATGTAGACTTTATTGGTCCAGTATGGTCAAAATTAACCCACATTTTACTTTCAGAAGAAAAAAAAATACACATCTACAAAATGATTATAAAACCCTCCTTCAAGCCCATTTGATGGACTGGAAAGGTCCCAAAAGAGAGAGGGGGAGATCTACGTACACGTGCAAGTTATTGCACATGCGTACAATCAATATGTTTCGAAGATATAGGTGCCCTTATTGACATTTGGAATGGTGGTCTCATGCGTATTTATATATACCTCTCAATTTTAAAAGTAATTAGGACATACGAATTAAAATTAAAATATGACCATGAATCGGCGTTCATGCCGGGAAAATAGATAAAATAAATTTAATACTCGTAGATACTTTCATTTTGTAATGAACAAACTATCATTTTTATTTTATTATTATCATTATGATTATTCTTTGCATTTATGTGAGAAAATTTACCATTTTTTGATGCTATGGTTAAATTTTGGTACAGTTGTTCCCCTTAATACCAACATTCGACCCATAAAGATCCCATATAGTAATGGGAGGTCAACATTCGACCATAAAGGTCCACTATCTATATCACATGGGAGCCATTTGGACCCCAATTATGTATCTTGAAATTATCACTTTTTCCAGGTTCAGTTTCTTAGAATTATTTTTAAAAGTTATCGAAGTTTACCAATATGGGACCTTATGGGTCTCATATGGGCACAAATGCCTATATGGAGCCCATGTAGGACACGAATGGGATAAATGACCAGATTCTGTCTATATAAGTCCCTGTATGCATGTTTACTTCGAACTAGTTTCAGTCCCAAATACATTACACGTTTATCAGAACTAAGAATTATTTAGCAAGAATAGCACGATACATTTTAGAATTGTAAATTACCATATATCCTTTACACATTTGGGCATCTTAACTTCCTAAGTTTTGAATGCGTCTGTCATTACGAAAATACGCCTATTCAAATATACTGAAAAATTTTTTTACGACCAAAAAATGAAAATTTTCAGATAAAAAAATCTGATATTTTTTCATATTTCTTCTCAAATCATGGATTGTAGGTATTCGTTAGAACCGCTTCGACGAGGCGGTTCTAACGAGTACCTAAAAATCTATATTTTTGAGCAGAACTAAGAAAAAAATGCATACCCTGTAAACCCCAGTTTTACTATATAAAAGTGGGGTTTAATGGGGTCAAAATTATATAGGCATGTTTTCATAATGATTACTACAATTTGATGTGCCTGAAACATACAGGATGAATGTTTGCTCAGACCGGCTGCTCTGACTGCAAAAGAGAAACAGGGTATCGTGATAAACCCACGTATTGGGACATATAGCCTTTGCTAACGGTGAGAACCCAGATAAGAAGCCTCCGAATGCAACGTCGGATCAGAGTCGCCACTGTTTGCATACAACCTAGCCATTTTACCCTAGGCATATCTAAATCACATGGCCTTAATATCAAAAATTAAAATTCGACTCTACCCATATTTCGTGGGGGAGTTTATTCAGTCTAAAGTGGACTAACCTCTTCTGATAGTTTTATTAGAAACCACTCTATTACGAAAACATGTCTATTCAAATAAACTGAAAATTTTACCACCACAAAATGAAAATTTTTAGATTAAAAAAAATCCTGATATTTTGTCATGTTCCTGTTCAAAACATAGATTGTGGGTACCCGTTCGAATCGCCTCGACACGGTGGTTTAAACGACTTTCCACAATCTATATGTTTAGCAGAAATAAGAAAAAATAATGTATACCCCGTAAACCCCCGTTTTACAATATAAAAATGGGGTTTAAGGGGGTCAAAATTATATAGGCAAGGAGCTGGTCGTAGTGTTGTTCCATGTCCGCCTCTGTGCTCTCTACGGGGTGTTATCATGTTTTGTCTTGATTATTGTCTTATTATTGTGTTTGGTCGTTCATGTCTGGCTCAGTGATCACCCTATTGGCGAAGAGATATCTGTTTACTTTACTTTCTGTTGGTTTGTAACGTGTGCCCTCTGTCCAAAATTAGATGCTTTATCTTTTCAAACTATCGTTCTGCGATACTTTTTTAAATATGTGGACCCAGTTCTTCAAATCATCGTTAGCTAAATGAGCTCGTTAATGGTCACAATGTTAAATGTTCTAGTATGTACAATATCATCTACTTCACAGATATTTTTTGCTGAAAAACATGTGGGTTGTTTTTTTATTTGCAAAGGCTACTCACATTTATTTCAGCAAAAATATCAGTATATGTGCTATATTTAATGATCAAAGCTGTAACGATACGTTAACTAATGACATCGTTAGTTTAACAACGGGGCCCTTTATATATATATATATATATATATATATATATATATATATATATATATATATATATATATATATATGAACAGACGTAGAGTAAATTTAGTTGTTTAATTTTTGTAAGCCTTTTCACACCTAATGCTGATCTTCAGACAAACATATTGGAAACAACAAAGCAGCATTAGCTGTGAAAGCGCTTACAAAAATATAAAACAAATAAATTTATTCTATTTCTGTTCATTATCTCTAATTTTGATTTTTATTATATTGTGCGTCATACGAAGAGTTTCAACGATATATACATATAAGATTACGAACGGTCAAAGATATATGTTGTAGAGGAAGTAAGGCGTCGACATCTTCAGAAAGGCCAAAAGGACGTACCATTGAACAGCTGTGCTGTACACAGATGGAGATTTTTGAAAATATACAACGAAAAACATTTTCTAAGTCCGTAACTGACATCCACGTGTATTGTTCAGACAATTCACTATTGATAACTAATCATCGCCTAATGGAAATATGTTCCTAGTAAGTATTCTTTATAAATCAGTTCTTCCGAACTGTATATATTTAAAATGTTATCTCGACAATTTGACTTAAACAGATTAAAAGTAATGATTTTGACTTGTTTATACTTCCTCTTACCGTCGTTGGTCGGCTGTTCATTAGTTTGTTAGAAGTGAGCAAAACGATTTTTACATCTGTTACCGTCTCAAAAACGTACGATTACCATTACAACTGAATGTTTGAAGACTGCGAGAGAAGCAGATATATAAATATGCATTAGCGGAAGCTGCGAAAAGACAGGGACTCCAAAATTCAAAAAGTATCCCAGTAAGCATTCTTTATAAATTTACAGCGGGCCGTTATCGGCCCGTCAGGGTAGCTGACGGGCCGATAACGGCCCGCTGTAGCTTTATAAAGAATCTAGCTGGGTATACATGTGGCTCCTATTTCTGTATAATGAAATGTGCTATGTTAAAACGTAGCTTCAACACAAACTACAGTCGAACCTCGTTTTCTCGATTTCCAAGGGACTCACTGAAACACTTCGAGATATCCCTACCTCGGCATATCAGAGTTGAGAGAGTGAGGAAAAAAATAAATTGAACAACCACATTTAACAAATGAATATGTAATTTTCTATAAAACATCGTAATAATAAAACTAACCAGACACCCCTTCTGTTAGAAATGGACTGTCCAAAAACCTCAGGTAGAAGATTTTATTCGGCGTAGATGGGTTAACACATTTTAGATTGAATACACTCCGTCACATTATGTATCTGAAGAGTCGCATTTTAATTTTAGATATGTCTGGCTGTGATTTACATTTTCCTACAGAAAAATGGCTAAACTATTTGCATACTGTGAAAACCCTGATCAGACGCGGCTGATCTGGGTCTGTGCTGTTTGCTAAATATCCTTTTTGGGATCTTCACACTGAAATGTGTTAAAGACAAGTCAGTTGTTTCTAAAAGTGTAAATAACTAAGGGCCTAGATAATACAGTTGACTCTCGTTATCTCGACCTCGCTTATCTCGAACAACCGCTCATCTCGAAGTGAAAATCTGGTCCCTGTTTTAACACAGAGATCTACCAACAGGCAACAAAATATTCTGGAAAAGAGGAGAAATTGCTCCCCAGGAGCAATTTCTCTTCTTTTCCACAATATTTTCAATTTATATCTAACTTTGGAGTCAAATTACATATTCATTCTGTTAAAGTTGGTTGTTCGATTAATTGTTTTCCTCAGTTCCGCAAATCTGATATGTCGAAGTACGGATATCTCGAAGTGTTTCATGGAGTCCCTTGGATTTCGACATAACGAGAGTCGACTGTATTTTAATTGAGAATGTGACAGTTTTTGGGAAATAGGTACATCTCCAAAACATATATTACTCATACCAGAAAGTGTTTATCTCCCTGCAAAAAGCAAAGTTTCGGTTGACGAAATGAACTTCCTTTTTTTTACGTGTGTGTGCTAAGTGTAACTTTGTATAAGAATCAATTTTTATAAGAGGAAATCAATTCCCCTTTTACTTTCAGTCTCATCATTTACAATTCATATACCGTGGAGTAAAATTTCTTTAGCTTTGCGTCTCATCCTTTACGATTCATATAGCAGGAATCAAATTCTCTTCAACGTCCTTCTCATCATTAATAATTCATGTACTGTGGATTCAAAGTTCATCAAATATCTGTCTCATTCTGAACGATTCATATATCGGTAATCAACAAAGCAGAGGGCAGAACTGGATCGTTTTGACATTAAAGGCGAAATTTGTGAAGTTCATTACGAACTGCGTTGACTTTTTGGCGATTTTCGATATTTGTCAGATTCATCACAATTTGTAATAAACTTTTTTTCAAAGGTGAACTATCCTTGGTAATACGAAGTACATGTCAGGGGACAGAACTGAACAGTAGTTTGTAATAACGCCACAATTTATAACATTTTTTTTCGAACTTGAATTCTCTAAAGAATTTCGAAATATATGTACTTCCAAGTAAGCATTCTACATAAATCCATAGCGGGCCGTTATCGGCCCGTCAGGGTAGCTGACGGTCCGATAACAGCCCGTTATGGATTTATGTAGAATGCTAGCTGGGTTGTAACTTCGGTACAACTAAGCAGAGGACAGAACTGGACAGTTTCTACATCAACGACGAAGATTTTGAAATTTATTACAAATTTAGCTTTTTTTTTTTTTTTTTTTTTTGTTGTTGTTGTTGTTGTTGTTGTTGTTTTTCTTTTTTTGATGTGACACCTCAGTTTGTAATTAACTTTCCAAACTTGAACTACCCTAGACATACCGAAATATATGAATTTGTATCTCCGTAACAACTAATCAGTAACTGTCCACTTCTGTTCCCTGATTAGTTGTTATATAAATATATATACATTAAAATTCCTAGGGTAGTTTAAGTTTGAAACATTTATTACAAATTGCGGTTATTACAAATTGCGTGGTGACAGTGCTCTCTGTTTGATGTGTATCCATTTGAAAAGTTCTATTTTATAAGCAAAGTTTTTGCAAGCTGTGTCAAGTCACACAACAAGAACTTAAAGATAACCTGTATCTTAATTGTTGAATACCTATCCATCACGAAAACATGCCTATATAATTTTGACCCCCTGAAACCCCACTTCTATATAGTATAAGAGTTTTGAGGGGTATACATTTTTCTTATTTTAGCACAAAACACAGATTGCTGGTACTCGTTAGAACCGCCTAGGCGAGGCGGTTCTAACGAGTACCCACAATCTATGTTTTCAGCAGAAATATATCAAAATTGTCAGAATTTTTGTCTGAAAACAGTTTTTAGTGGTAATTTTTTCAGTCTATTTGAATAGGCGTGTTTTCGTAATGACAGCCGAAACGTCAGAAAAGATACCTTCGAACATGCGCACCCAGCCAAGATTAAGCTCAGCTTGCGCATTCTCATAGTCACACCAGAATCTTCCTGTGCGTTCAAACTGCGCGCATGCGCAGACTGACGCAAGCCGTTGTTGGGCGCATATAAAAAAAAAAGCTGTTCTCACAGCACGGCTGAAAACTTACCGATACAAGATGGGTAATCACAATTCTCCCATGTTACGTTATCATCAGGTTCCGCTATGTAACACCAAGGTCTGTGATGATTCCTCTTAGGATTCCTACAATAATTCCTGGCTCCACCACCTGGTGGAAAACTATAACTGATAAGGTGACTATACTGTGTTTCAGACCAATCAAGGCATTCCCGCTCGTTTTCTGTTACAGAAACAGCTCCGTTGTAGTCAGAATAGCCATCTGGATTCCAGCAGTCAAAGACAGCTGAAAAAAAGAACGCATATGCAAAATTATGTCTTCATCACGAAAACATGCCTATATAATTTTTACCCCCTTAAACCCCACTTATATGTAGTAAAACTGGGGTTTACACGGGTATACATTATTTTTCTTATTTCTGCTCAAAACATAGATTGTGGGTACACGTTAGAACCGCCTCGCCGTGGCGGTTCTAACGAGTACGCACAATCTATGTTTTGCGCAGGAATATGAAAAATATCAGAGTTTTTATCTGAAAACTTTCAGTTTTGGAGGTGAAATTTTCTATATATATTTTAAATCGGCGTGTTTTCGTAATGTAGTTTCTTGTTTTTGCCAAAAAAAGCAAACGATCTTATCAATCGTTCATTGTCTTTGGCAAAAACAGGAAACTAAGCCACTTAAATGGCCGTGCCATGTGGAAACATGTCTTCGGGCATACGAAGACAGCGAAGGCCCAGTTCAGAGGCGCAGCCTGATCTGAACTTTCGCTGCCCACTAACAGAGTCATGGGATATTACAAAAAACATCAATGAAGACCAAAGGCAGTTCGTAAGGATATACTGAACATCTCCGAAAACAGGGAAACTGTAATTCCAAACATTCAAGGGCAGTAACCCTGGCTGTATCACCAAATAATGATTTCTAACACATTTTTGCATTGTTCCAACAAAAGTGTTCACAGACGTTGAGCGAAATTATTTTATTTATTTTTTTTCTCTCTCTCAAAAACATATAAAAAAAAAATAAAAAAAATAAAGTAAATGATCAATGGTATTTAAAATAAAAGGTTCACGATGTTTTGACATACCCTTTATGTAAAAGATATAATCATATATCGTCGCACCGAAAGCGACATTGGCAAACAGTGTAGACCCAGATTAGACGCTATGTATTCTGAACAGGGTTTACAAAATTTGTATGATATACAGGAATTTCTATCAAACATGGTGATAATAATTACTAGCCAGACTCCCTTCTATTTGAAATGGGCCGGTCCAAAGTTATGGTAGAAGAGTTTACTCGGCACAAATGGGTTAATAGGTGTCAGACTACTTAGGATAAATTTGGTATTTTTAATGTATACCTTCATCTGTTAGCATGTAAACAGCCGTGAACCAAGAACCAATATCCAGATCATCAGCAGAGCTAGTCTGTAAAGTTATAGTCATCCAGTTCCGTGCTCTTACAATACGTGGCTTTGTGCCGCAATAAAAGCCAAGAAAAGTATTATGGTATCCACCGCCACGCACCTGAAAACAGGCATGTAAAAGTACAAAATCTACATTACATTAACATGTTTATGTAAGCCATACCAAGCGAAATTGTTTCTTCGAGCATGCGCACAATTCAGTGATTCAGATTCATCCCACGCATCCGCAAATTCTCATCCATGCAGTTGGGCTCCATTGATACCTTCTACAGTGTCTAATGATTCTTTAAGTAGATAATGAACGCACTGATCAGACTGCGCGGATGCTAAGGCTGGTCTTGGCCTTCGCTGTTCGCAAATTTCCGAACCTAATGTAATTTCTCTCATTTATAGAAAAAAAAACGAGGACATTTTGAGCTCTTCTATGACGAAAACATACCTATATAATTTTAACCCCCTTAAATCCCGCTTTTATATACAGTCGACTCTCGTTATCTCGAATTCGAGATATCCGTACTTCGACATATCAGATTTGCAGAATAGAGGAAAAACTAATTCGATTAACCACATTGAACAAATATATGTATAATTGAGGTTAGAGATATATTAAAATATTGTGAAAAAGAGGAGAAATTGCTCCTTAGGAGCAATTTATCCTCTTTTCCACAATATTTTTTATATGTTGTTAGATTTTCATGTTTAGGCAGGGACCAGATTTTTATTTCGAGATAAGCGGTTATTCGAGATAAGCGAGTTCGAGATAGCGACAGTCAACTGTATTAAGACTGCGATTTACATAAGTACGATTGTTTGTCTCTACACGCGCAACACCGTTTTGTGAAAAGAAAATCGTAAAGAGATCTTCCGGAGGTGATTACGGAGAATCAGTTTCGGTAGCGTTGAAGGTGGGTGTCAGTTGAAATAAGGCTGGCATTTTGGCACGATCACCGATATCCTAAATCTGGCGATGTAATTCAACCGCTTATTTAGTCTCCCATATAATCAGATCGGAATTGAAGTCCTTAAAACGAATACGGAACAAAAATCCTTTTGATTAGACTGCGCGGATGCACAGGCTGATTTAAGTTTTAGTTGGGCATATATGTCAGATTTTACGTTTACTCAGAGTTATGAACGCATTTGAACCAATTGGACATAATTGTATAATTCTGGGGAGTAATATGAAAAGTCGATTGATTGAAGCGGCATAGTTGGGCCACATGGGTATGCCAAACGAAAAGATTTACCTTAAAAAATATTTGTATCAGATACCATCAAACAGTCGAACTTCAATGGCTCGAACATCTTAAAGGCCATGGAAATTTGTTCTAGACATGGGTATTTCAAGCCTCTAAGAGTTAATCACAACAGGTCAGGAGTAGAATGAGGATATTTTAGGTGTGTATTCGTACCTTCTATAAAATAATGGTACAGTATAACCTCAATGGCTCGAACACGGATGGCTCGTTTACCGTGGATGATTCGAACTATTTTTTCAGTCCCTACAAAATTCTTCCAATAGCTCAAGAAAACAAATATTTAGGAATTCTTTCTTATTTTATCATGGAATTGTATGTTATGTGTACTCATTAGAATCGACTCATCGAGGCAATTCTAATGAGTACACTCAACATACAATCGTTGTGAGGAAAATCGAAAAGATTTCCCTTTATAATCGTTATTTGTTTCCTGAACTGGTGCAATGATGAACCCTCAGTGGCTCGAACTACCCATGTCTCAAACAAATTTCTATGGTCCAAAAGATGTTCGAGCCATTGAGGTTCGACTGTATATTGAATGTACTTGATGAGGCGATTGTTATGAGTACATGATACATATGTTATTATGATAAAATAAGAACGAATCACCTGTCATATTCTTAAATATTTGCTCTCACTTTCTTGAACTATCGCAAGAATTTACTTGGGACAACAACAACAACAAAAAAAAAAAAAAAAAAAAAAAAAAAAAAAAAAAAAAAAGAACGAGTTCGAATCAGCAATATCAAACAAGCCATCAGAGTTCGAGTTCGAGTCAATGAAGTTTTCTAAACTTGCATCGTTCTTGCAATATACAAGTTTTAGGAAACGATAAAACACACACACATATACACCACACATACACACAAACACAGAGAGAGAGTGAGTCACAGAGAGAGAGAGAGACAGGCGGACAGACAGACAGAGAAAGAAAGAAAACATTCACAGAACCCAGAATGAAGATTTATTCAGGACTACTAGGAGACTATAGGGCCTAAAAGTGCAGAAAAATAAATCCAGCCCGCGCTGGAAGACCGACGGAAGTTGTTTTTTTTTTTTTTTTTTTTTTTTTTTGTTTTGTTTTTTTTGGGCTGGAGGGGGGGGGCGGGGGGCTACGGCCCTTTCAAGAATATTTCACTTATATCGAGCCGATCGTTTATCAAAGGTGGGTGAAAAACGGAGAACTCGGGGGATAAACCACCTGACCATCCGTAGGTAGAACTTGGCTTTCCCACGTGTGACCCGAGCGAGGTTCAAAGCACAGTGGTGAGAAACCTAATGATTAAGAATCAGCTCTCTTGTCCACTAGGCTACGGGGGCCCGCTGTCGAAATTTCAAATGCTTTATTTAAGATAGTTTGAAACAGCAATTTTTATTCGCTGTGTTTAACATCATTTCTAGGAGTTTAATCACAGTGTTTGAAAATATGTTATTTGGGCGTTTCCCACAAATAAATAAGATATAGCTTGCCTCTCTTGACTTAATCAGTGAAATCTGCCTATTTCCACCTACATTACAAAGAATGGCAGACTAATAATAACCTATGGGCTTAAACATTATGAAAACATGCCTATTCAAATATACTGAAAATTTCATCACCAAAAAAATGAAAATTTTCAGATGAAAAATTCTGATATTTTTCTTATTTCTTCTCTAAACATAGATTGTGGGTACTCGTTAGAACCGCCTCGGTGAGGCGGTTTTAACGGGCACCCACAATCTATGTTTTTGAGCAGAAATAAAAAAAAATGTATACCCCTGTAAACGCCAGTTTTACTATATAAAAGTGGGGTTTAAGGGGATCAAAATTATATAGGCTTGTTTTCGTGATGAAGCCCCCGCCTCCCCACCTCATCTTCATCGCTCCGCCATTTAAATATACACTTTAAGTTCAAAATTATCTAAACTGGTGTTTGTATACATAAAAAAAATGAGCTCACATGGCAAATATAACAATTCTTCTCCCTCTGTGATTTACTGGTTCTAACCGTGACCGGTGTAAAGCTAACGATTCACAGCATCATCCCAGCGAGCACGCAACGTTGAGAAAACGTCGAGTCAACACCACCTACGGGTCGTCGCTAACAAGACCTTTTTTTTCATTGTCAGGTTATCTTGACAGTAAAATAGATACTTGGCAGTAAACTGTTTTTTAGCCATCTCCTTTATTTAAGCCAGCGCACGATAAAACCTACAATAAAACTAGTGCGACCAGAGAAGACTCAGGTCAGCATGTGCATCCGCGAAGCCTGATCAGTCTTCGCTGATCGCAGGTGCCTTCTACAGGCCCCAGGTTATTCTAAGAGGGATGAGCAAGACCTCTTGACATACTTGGTGGATGTACAGGCTGATCTGAGTCTTTGCTGGTCACACAGGTCTTGTTGCGAGTTTTGTCATGCGCTGGCTCATCAACGTTTTATTTGAATGTTTGAATACAAATGAACCTGGACACAGTATTTTCTTCAAGAGTACAGGTGCGCCCAGTATATACTGAGATCAATTTATCATCTGCGCTGTCGGACACAGTATTTCCTTCAAGATTACAGGTGCGCCTAGTAAATACTCAGATCAACCTTATCATCTGCGTTGTCGGACACAGTGTTTCCTTCAAGATTACAGTTGCGCCTAGTAAATACTCAGATCAACCTCATCATCTGCGTTGCCGCACACAGTATTTCTTTCAAGATTACAGGTACGCCCGGTAAATACTGAGATCAATTTATCATCTGCGTTGTCGGACACAGTATTTCCTTCAAGATTACAGGTGCGCCTAGTAAATACGAGATCAATTTATCATCTGCGTTGTCGGACACAGTATTCCCTTGAAGATTACAGGTGCACACTTTTAATACTCAGGTCAACCTTATCGTCTGCGCTGTCGGACACTGTATTTCCTTTAAGATTACAGGTGCACCCAGTAAATACTCAGATCAGCCTTATCGTCTGCGTTGTCGGACACAGTACTTCCTTCAAGATTACAGGTGCGCCTAGTAAATACTTAGATCAACTTATCATCTGCGCTGTCGGACACAGTACTTCCTTCAAGATTAAAGGTGCGCCTAGTAAATACTTAGATCAACTTATCATCTGCGTTGTCGCACAAAGTATTTCCTTCAAGATTACAGGTGCGCCCAGTAAAGATTCAGATCAACCTTATCATCTGCGCTGTCGGACACAGTGTTTCCTTCACGATTACAGGTGCGCCCAGTAAATACTCAGATCAACCTTATCATCTGCGTTGTCGGACACAGTGTTTCCTTCACGATTACAGGTGCGCCTAGTAAATACTCAGATCAACCTCATCATCTGCGTTGCCGGACATAGTATTTCTTTCAAGATTACAGGTGCACCCAGTACATACTCAGATCAACCTTATCATATGCGCTGTCGGACAGAGTCTCTGAACGACACTCCATGTGTAGCCTAGAATTCAAAACATATTTAGGCAGGCAGCGAAGACTCTGGTAAGACTGTGCGGATGCATTAGGAACATCGAAGTCTTCGCTGGGAGTACATACACTCTTGTTTGGAATATCTTCGCCATCCCCGGTCGATGGCGAAACCGGACATGAGCCGCGGAATACTCTGTACGCGGTCACAGTTCAGATTACTTGCTTTTTTCTGTATTCTTATGTCTTTTTGATTAGTTTTTTGTATTATCTTATTACTAAACGAATCGTCTAATTAGTTTAATTGAAGTGAAGACATGCTTTTCTTTGGTCGTTTTAGTAGAGTTCAGTGATACCAGGTATCATTCTACATTTTCACTTGAATGAATATAAATGGTAGGTGAAAATAGCTTTTTTTTTAGCCGAAATTGTAGTATTATTTCATGTCCAATGTAAAACATGGAGTCCATTTCATCACGTCTGCATCATCCTATACATTTACCAAGTGAGTTGATTTGGCAAAGTTACCCGGGAATGGGGTTTGACATTGGTATTATATCCAGGAGTTCTGTTATTGTATGTGTAAAGATACAATAAGTAGTCATTTTAAGCCATGATACGAGTACTTTTCTACGTCCCATTACGAAAACATGCCTATTCAATTAAACTGAAAATATTACCACCAAAAAATGAAAATTTTCAGATAAAAACATCTGATATTTTTCATATTTCTACTCAAAACATAGATGGTGGGTACTTGACTAGGCGGTTCTAACGAGTACCCACAATCTATGTTTTAGAGCAGAAATAAGAAAAATAATGTTTACCCCTATAAACCCCAGTTTTACTATATAAAAGTGGGGTTTAAGGGGACCAAAATTATATAGGTGTGTTTTCGTGATGCATGGACAATCGCAGGGTTTTCCATTACTCCGGTATGCTTTAAGAAATGTCATGGACTCGTCCAATACTGTTTTTGATGGACTGCTCAACGTTATTATAACTAAAACTCGGGACCGGCTGAAGCACTATTTCGTTACACATCATGTATACACACATTCCATCGCGAAAACAAGCCTATATAGATTTGACCCCCTTAAACCCCACTTTTATACAGTAAAACCGGGGTTTACAGGGGTATACATTATTTTTTAAATTTCTGCTCAAAAACATATATTGTGGATACTCGTTAGAACCGCCTTGTCGAAGTGGTTCTAACGAGTACTTACAATCTATGTTTAGAGCAGAAATATGAAAAATATCAGATTTTTTTTTATCTGAAAGTTTCCTTTTTTGGTGGTAAAGTTCTCAATATATTTGTAAAGGTGTGTTTTTGTAATGCCAAAAGGTTAACATTTCAGTACTTTATCAAAGACTATGGGATACACATTGACTATGACAATTTCGCTATTAAAGAAGGTAGATATGCGTTTATACGGCTAAACGCAATTTATAACAGTCACGGGACAACAAGACAAAATTTATGTTCTTAGCTATTAATTGTAGTCCTAAAACGTAAATTTAGCTGTAATTAATTTTTAATGTAAGGGTCATTCTTGTACATGCAAACGAGACAGGATCTCATTAAAGCCTGTGGAATTCATCTTTTGTATTATCATGGAACTTAGCCACTTTGGCCATACATTGCATGTGAAGAACCTAGGACTTATTTTGTGCTAAGCATAGACCAAGCTTTTGCGAAAGCTAATATTTATAACAGTCAATGACTTTTGTAACGGAGCCGGAAAGCGTGGTGCAAATGCATTTTTTTGTTTCTTGGTAAGGAGATCATGTAAATCCAAAGAGGTTGCTTCCCTATTTCCGTATTGGTCATAGTGGATGTGGTTGAAGTTTAGAAGTTTGCTAAGACCTGGTTATATTTTTTTTTCATGCTCAGGTCAGTTGAGCATGAAACTTGTTTTGCTTATAAACTTAAAATTTTGATATTTTAAGTGCTTTCATGCTCATGAAAAAAACGTTTTAATAGTTAATAAAGTTTTTTTTTTTATTTTATTACCAAATGACATTTCGTGCTCATGTTTTCGCAAGTTGAGCCGGATAAGTATTTTTATTATGTTCTCACGGAAAGAATACCTTCGAATGAAGCATGTGTTCGCTCGAAAAAAAAAAAAAACAAACTTTTCAAATAGGGAGTCTTTATGCGAACCAAATTTTTATGCATTTCTTATTTAGAGTAGCATCGGGATTCAAGGGGAAGTTGGCTGACCGTAAAAAGAACTTTAAACCCCACGGTGGTTTATTCTACTGACCGTTCTACGGCGGTGGTCCCGGTGTTAGTCTTACTCTGTTTATTCTACGAAGAGATTTGTTTTAACATCACGAAAACATACCTATATAATTTTTACCCCTCAAACACCACTTTTATATAGTAAAACTGGGGTTTACAGGGGTATACATTATTTTCTTATTTCTGCTCAAAACATAAATTGTGGGTACTTGTTAGAACCGCCTCATCGAGGCGGTTCTAACGAATACCTACAATCTATGTTTTGAGCAGAAATAAGAAAAATATCAGAATTTTTCATCTGAAAATTTTCATATTTTGGTGGTAAAATTCTTATTGTATTTGAATAGGCGTGTTTTCGTAATGGCCCTGCCTTATGTTATTTTGTTCTTGTATTCAGTTTTCAGTCATTTAGCATTGCGATTAACTTGCCTGGGGAAGAGAGAGCTAATCTTAGTGCTTTTCGTACGTTTGTTCGATTTGCGAACTTAGGGAAGATTCAGACCACTTGCGCATTTAAGACTGGGTCTTCGAGCCGCTTTCAAAATCATTAAATCACTTCTCTGTTTTTTTTGTTTTTTTTTTTTTTTGTTTTTTTTTGTTTTTTTTTTTTTTGTTTTTTTTTTTTTTTTTTTTTGTTTTTGTTTTTTTTTTTTTTTTTTTTTTTTTTTTTGGTTTATTTTTTTTTTTTTTTTTTTTTTTTTTTCCTGAATAACAGGTGTGGGTCTGGTTAGCCTGCGTTCGCGTTTATATTGTCGAATGGAAAATATTGATATTCGATAAGTACATGAGCCTGGAAACAGTTTTTTCTTCAAGATGTAATGTGCGCCCAGCGTTGGCTATGGTCAGTGTTCGCACCGCCGCAGTCTGATTAGGATCTTTGCAAGGCGCTCTGTTGATCCAAGGATCCAATGCGTCTTTAGGCGGACAGTGAAGACTCTGGACAGTCTGTGAGGATATGCAAGCTAGTCTGAGTTTTCGCTGAGCGCACATGCAATCATGTAGAAGTAGCGGTGCCCTGCTGTCACTGGAATGGATAAACAGCCATCGGCTGTACGAATGACGAATGAGAAATGGCATGAGAGTGAAATTGTGTTCCCATTTTTTTTTTTTTTTTTTTTTTTTTTGCATGAGTAAAACGATGGATTTGTTTATTTCTGTTATTATTGTTTATTTATTTTGAGTCATACATTTAAACAATATAATTTTATATGTGTATTCTGCATAATTTTAGGCGCAAATATATATATTAAAAACAAATTTATAATGTATTATGTCATAAATTCATAATAGTAAAATGCACTCATTTAGTTCGCGGCTCGCTGTATTATATTCATAAAATACTTCCGAAGTCAAAGAGTAGCAACGAATTCATAATTAGCGAGTTCGCAAGTTAAGTAAATCAATATTTCAATAGTAAGGGAAAAGACAGAAAAATACAATTAAACAATCACAAAAAGAACATATGGCAAGCAGAGGTGCCAACCGTTTTCCAAAAGGTGGCAACTCGATTACCCAAACTTAGCTAAATATACCTTAAACTTACATAATTGTTAAAAAAAACGCATTCACAAAAAGTACCATAATGATTGTGCCGCCTTGTAACGGTCAGTGTGGGCTTAAGCTAGCTTTACGCGATCCCATATCCTCGCGCGAAGCTAAACATATATTTTGTTAGGTCTGCGTAGAGATCTGACGCCGATATGAATCAATACCGGCAAGACTGCTTAATGAAACGCTGGGTATGAGTCTGCTGAATAAGCCAAGAGAGTGGTTAAGTGTCTTGATTGTAAATAAAAACGTTAAACTATAATACCCGACCATTATCGAAATTTGACGGCATCCACCCATTAGCAATCCCAAACCAGATCTCCACAACATCAATGCACATACCAAGTTTGGTGAAAATCCATTGATGTGTACTAAAATTATCCGGAAACGAAAAAAAAAACGGGCGGACGGTCGGACGTACGACTCACGAACGGACGGACAGACACACGGATGTCCAACGTGAAGCCATAATACCCCGCCACTATCGTGTGGCGGAGTATAAAAAGTCCAATTCATAGAGTGAAAAGTAAACCTTCACGGAACTCAGCAATATATTTGCATATTTTCAATGGAAAATTAATCAATAATAATATTTACCAATATCTCGTTAGTGCATATCGACATCGCTTCCGGTATGTCTATTCGCACAATATGTAGTTCTATTGTTTTGTTCTCAGCTAGGATAGTCCATTTACATATCACAAGTGGGTCATAGAAACCATCGATATCTGGTGAAGTTATTTGCCCTGATGCGTCTGTGAAATTACCACCACAGATTTGGCCAAACACTGCAATGATAAATCAGGTAGAAAGTTGTCCTTTCTTTTTCATTTCTATATGCAAACAGCTTTTGCAAAGTTCAGTTTTACTTCTGCGCATATTGATCAGCCGTTGTTACTCGCCGACATATTGTACAGCAGTCACACGAGCAACCAAGTGCTTGGGAAGACTGTGCTAATAGTCAAAAAGATTCGTCACGAAAGCATGCCTATATAATTTTGACCCCCTTAAACCCCACTTTTATATAGTAAAACTGGGGTTTACAGGACTATACGTTACTTTTCTTATTTCTGCTCAAAAACATAGAATGTGGGTACTCGTTAGAACCGCCTCGCCGAGGTGGTTCTAACGAATACCCACAATATATGTTTTGAACAGAAATATGAAAAATATCGATTATTTTTTACCTGAAAAGTTTCAGTTATTCGAGGTGAAATGTTCTATATATTTGATTAGGTGTGTTTTCGTAATGGAATACACCTGACAAACTTTCTGCCATTTAATGAAGTCGATACAGTTGACTCTTGCTATTGCAAATACTGATAACTCAAGCTACTATTTAAGTCAAACCAAATTTTGAATAATGTTGGACTTAAATTTACTTACGATATTTACATTTCAACATCGGTAAAATCAATTTACTGTTGCCTCAGTCTGAAAATTCTGGTCTCTAAGAGTTTGAAATAACGGGCGGTCACTGATTTTTTTGACTTTCTGTTTGTTTTCTCCATACGAAATCGCTTCTTAAAAGGCATCTCATATGAAAACACACGTATTCAAATATGTTGTAAATTGAACAAAATCTGAAAGATTTCAATGTAAATTCACCTAGGCGGTTCTAACGAGTACTCACAATCTATGTTTTTAGACAGAAATAAGAAAAAATAATGTATACCACATGTAAACCCCAGTTTTACAATATAAAAGTGGGGTTCAATGGGGTCAAAATTATATAGGTATGATTTCATGATGTACTATAAATTACACTAAAGCCTGAAACGGGTCTAAATTACAATAAATTCTGAAATACAGGGAAATTTTTGAGCAAATAAAGTATATAAGTGAATTCAGAAACTGATAGAATCAGTCCACATGATGTTCTCATCGTCAAATGGAAACACAAACGAATACAATTAAAGGGCAACACAAAAAAGGATGTAAAGCAGAAGTGGCTAACCCGTTCCCAAAAAGATGGTGCGAAACCTCACCTGTAATTCTGATGCGGCTGCAAATTACAAAAACGAATATGTTCAGCCCAAAAAGGGGTTTTCGACCTTATGTGTGTAACAACACAAATTTAAATGGCAGAATCACACAGTGTACCGACCCATGTTTTGCAGCCTTTTGTACTGAATTATTCAAAGTAAAAAGCATAATAGATCACACACACACACACACACACACACACACACACACACACAAAATACCCGACAGTGTCGTTTAGTAAAGATGTCAAGTACCAATGGCGTGAAAAGGAAAGCTTAACATTAAACAAACTATGACTAATAGTAAAAAATGTAAGACAACACCAAATGAAGTATTCACAGTGACAAACGTGACCTATGAAACACATTAGGCGACATTTAACAGTACGAAAGCACACAAAATGCCCTCATCCAACCCTCGCCGAAAAGCCTGGAATCCTCACAAAAGCGAACAACCAAAGAACCGTTCCACTTTAAATGGTCAGTAGTGAAGAATTCCCGGAGATTGAAATGGATTTGACCTGTAATAGCTCTTCAACCTAGATTTTAATGATGTTAAATAAAAATGAGCCAGCACGACAAAACCTATAATAAGACTTGTGCGACCAGCGAAGACTCTGCAAAGTCTGATCAGAGCCATACCTTTTACAGCCTCCAGATTATCCAAAAACAAGTAACAGAGAAAAGTCCAGGGAATGCAACAATCACAAGCCGCAGCCCTTCCTAGACACCTATAGGAAGAAGAGACAAACGAATCCAACAAACTCAAATCAAACAAACGTACAAAAAAGCATTAGGATTAGCTCTCTCTTCCCCAAACGAAGTAATCGCAATGCTCGAAGGACTGAAAAACACAAGACCAATCATAACACCAGAAAAAAAAACTTGAAACAAATCGCCTCGTAGAATAAACCACAAAGCAATGAAGAGTAAGACTAACACTGGGACCACCGCCGTAGAGCGGTCAGTAGAATAAACCACGGAGGCTAAAGCACTTTTGTACAGCTAGCCAACTTCACCCTTGGTCCCGATGCTACACTTAATACAGAAACACATAAAATATTCGGTTCGCATAAAGGTTCCCAACTCAGTCAATGCATCAAGGGGAAAACATAAAAATCAAATTAATCACTATGATAAACAAAGGCAAGTACTCATGACTAATTCTACTGTGTACCAGAGTAGATGAAATCCAATAGTTGAACCACGGCGGACCATGCCAAAGAAATATCGGCAAGCCTCAACCCACTGGTTTAAAGTTTTACGAAGAGGCCGTCACTGAGTCTGAGGCCCGAACTACCGTCGAGCAATTTAAGAGTGAAGAATAGCCATCAACAATGATTGGGCTGAAAACTAGGCATGCAGTCTGCTGCATAATATACAGGCTATAACCAATTCTTTTATAACGGCTAATTAGTTTTCCGAATTGCTCCGAAAAGTTAGATTTTCTCACATGTTTTCTGAATCTGTACACTAAGTGACTGTAAATTCTTGTTCCGATATACCTTGATGCAGAAGTATTTCAGATTGACGTTATATTTTTCTACCTAGGCACTGTGTCTGCGATAAAATACTCAAAAACGCCTTACCAAGTTCAAAATAAAGATAACCCTGCCTAAGAAGTTTGGCAGTAAGGGCTTTATTACAGCAGTTAAGTTACTAAGATTTGAAAAATGGCGAATCTAATACGTTGAGATATGTATACCCCATATGAGGTTAGCCGGGGGACATCGACATCCAGAAAAGGAAAATCGACAATATCAAAATCATAATCGTCCCGTTTATCAATAATTTTGGTGGAAACTGTAACATTAGGTATACATATATTCAAATAAAAAAAAGGTGCCTATGTATCTGAAGAATTGGCTCTATGTAATTGGAGTTCAGTAGGATATATGCGGTCCAACATTTGGTCAAAGTAAATAGTGTCAATAGTTAATAAATCATCACGGTATATCGTCAAAGCGGGATAAATGAAAACCAATGCCATACTGGATGGATATACAGGCTGATATGAGGCGTTTCTGGTTACACAAGTCTTATTCTAATGCACTTGCGCATGTAACGCGACGTCTGATTGGATAACGTCAAAAATTTGCGACGGTATATTCTGCGATATACTGTCGGAAATCCGACGTCATCACGTAACGTCGCTTCTCATTGGCTGGCATTTGGTTTTACGCCGCTCACAGCACTTGTCGCTTTGTGCAAATAGTACATCTTTTCAACAGAAAAAAAAATGAATAAATGCATTAGAATGGGGATAACTGCATTCAAGTTTGTCTTTTGGAGAAGTAAATCGGCGGTTTTACGATCGCAAATTACGTTTTATGGCGACGCGTCGCCGTAAAACGAAATTTCCGACCGTAAAACCGCCGATTTACCTCCCAAATGACAAATTCGAATGCAGTTATCCCCTAATTGTAGGTTCTCTAGTTTTTTTTCTATACGCTGGCTCAAATAGAATTTGTTCAGCTCACATTCATGCTCCCCTTATTTAGTAAAACAACTCAACAGAAACACGACAACCTCGGTCATAAAACAAGGCAGAGTGCTCGTAGTGAACATCTCAGAAACAGACCGACAGACTTGAAAAAACAAAAGCAGAATCATGGTTGGCCCGCTCAGACATAACAAGTGACATTAGACTTCAAATGAAAGGACTAAGGCGGCATGGTGATAGATTTTAAAGAAATAGGCAAAATGAGGCCAAATGTGGTACCACTCACTAATAATTTTATTACCCTACTTATGCGCTCAGCAAGGTAGATCAAAGACATGTCTTAAAGAGGGGGTTATGAATTACCAGCAGGGTGTAGTAAAGAGGCCTCCTGAAGGGTAATCAATATTCTTGAGGGGATAACAGATAGTTTGGGAAGTTGAAATTTGGAGAACATAATTGAATGTTTGTTGTTGTTGTTTTTTTGTTTTAGTTTGTTTCTTTCAAACTTATAATATTTAGCCTGCTGAAGGTTTATAAATATTTTGGGGATATCAACTATTTTGAAAAATAAATAAATAAATAAATAAAATAAAATAAAAAAAAGAAAAAAAAAGAAAAGAAAATGATTTTTTTTTATGGTTTTATTTTCAAATTTGTTTCTTTCAATGTTGGACTATTTATTTATTTTTTATATTTTTATTTTTGTCCTTAGTGGTCTTTTGAAAAGGTTATAAATATTTTTAAGGATACCAAATATTTTGTGCCTATTGAGGATTCGACCAGACTGCACGCCTATAATCTACTTAGTCTTCTAATCAGGTGTGCAGACTGGGTGATTCTCCGTTCAACCAACAGCTAACTTTGAAGGACAATTGCTGTGCGCCGGCTCATATGATATTTCTTATGGAACAGATAAATAGGTCAAAACTAAATTCCCCAATATTATAATCCACCCCCACCTCTATTGAGCCTCTACCCGTTTATCTTTCATTGACAGAATACCAGGCTTTATTGTACGCAGAGATAAGACTAATGACCCAGACATCAGATTTTTATGTCTTTAAGAGCCAGTCAAATGTCATGCAAATAGGTGAATAGCTTAAAATAGCCATTCGGCTTATCGCATAACATCCGTATAATATCCTATTGTATTCAAAGGGTAATTATGTTTTACTTCGTGTGATTTCTGGACGTCATCAAATGCTTTCTAAACTAGCTTCACTGTCTGTTTCTTCATTACGTAAGTTAGATGATGAGGCGAATAAATTTTATGATAGAATACATAATTTGTATGAAGCAGCTCTCCTTACTAGATGTTATACTCAACATGCTCTTCGTCCTTACATTGATTCTGAAATTAACAACATTAGACACTTCATCAAAATTCCATTCATTAATAAATGTATTGAATTCATAGATTTACCTAGCATATTTCGAGATAATAATGTTATATCAGCTATACCTTCATATTTCGAAAACACGGAATCTCCTATTATTTGTTATAAATATAACAAACCTATCTGTAATACTATACTTAATTTCAATAAATTAGTTTCTGATCTTGATATTGAAACTAGTTCCCCTGATTCTTGAGATTGTAAAGATTCTAAATTTTGTTATCAACCAGCGGGTCATATTGTCACTGGTAACTTGAAGATTATAACTGATTCACGAATCCGTTCAGTTATTTCAAAAGGACCTAAATATAGATTCCCAGCCCACATTGATTTCAATAAATGTCGGGAAACAATTGCCAGTGCTTTAAATGTTTATTGTACGCGTTGGTGTAAACGAGAGCATGTTCAGTCTAATGCTTTAAATAATTGGAAATTAAAGATTTTTAAGATCATTGATGAACGTGTGTTATTTTATTTTAATATCCTTGATCTTCTCCCTCCTAAGCCTAAATTATCTTTTCGATATTTGAAACAAGGTATCCAGGAATTTCATAGGAAGTATGTTTTGGCTCCAGCTGATAAAGCTGCTAATAATGTTGTTGTTGTGTGACGACTTTATTATATCAATACTCTAAAACAAGAACTTGGTAGTACCAAAACATATGAACGGATTTCTACTGACGAGAGATATATTGTCAATACCCATTCTATCGATATTACTGCTAAGTTTGCAGTGAGTATTAAAGAAAAGCAAGACAGACATCCTACGTTATATTGGTTACCGAAACTTCATAAACGACCTTATAAAGCAAGTTTCATTGCTAATTCTAGTTCTTGTACGACTTCTGTTATTTTCCAAACTGCTAACTTCATGCCTTACTGCTGTTGAAAAACAGTGATTTGATACTATGATACTGTTTACATAAGGGACGGAATTAACTATTCTTGGTCAATTAAAAATTCTAATGATGTTCTCAATAAATTTAAATCTAAAAACTTTCAGGCTTCTAAATTGTCTACATATAATTTTTCTACACTGTATACTACGTTACCTCATCATCTTATAAAAAATAAACTTATTGATTTAATTAACCGAACGTTTATTCGGGAGAATAGCCAATATTTGGCTTGCAACGAAGAATGTGCTTTCTTCACTTCTGATGTATATAATTATCACAATTTATGGTCGTGTCAAAAAGTCTGTGATGCCCTTGTTTATCTTTTGGATAATATTTTTATTAGATTTGGAACTAAACTTTATAGACAAACTATTGGTATTCCGATGGGAACTAATTGTGCTCCTCCTGTTGCAGATTTGTTTCTTTTTTTGTTATGAGAGAGATTTCATGAAGTCTCTCTCACGTGAAAATCAGGCTGACATTATTGAGGCTTTCAATTCAACTTCAAGATACATTGACGATTTATTAAATATTGACAATATTTACTTTGACCAAATAGTGGACCGGATATACCCTACAGAACTCCAATTAAATAATGCAAATTCTTCCGATCCCGAGGCACCGTTTTTGGATTTGAATCTATGTATATCAAATGGTACAGTTTCCACCAAAATTTATTATAAACGGGACGATTTTGATTTTGATACAGTCAATTTCCCTTTTCTGGATGGCGATGTCCCCCGGCGTACCTCATATGGGGTATACATATCTCAACTTATAAGATTCGCGAGAGCTTCTTCAAATCTTAATGACTTTAACTACCGTAATAAAGCCCTTACTGCCAAACTTCTTAGGCAGGTCTATCGTTATTTTAAACTTCGTAAGGCGTTTGGAAATTTTATCGCAGACACAGTGCTTTGTTAGAAAAATATGGCGTCAGTCTGAAAACACTTCTGCAACAAGGTATATCGGAATCCGAATTTTATGGTAACTTAGTGAAAAATTGTAGGTAAATCTAACTTTTCGGAGCAATTCAGAAAACTTATTAACCGTTATAAAAGAATTGGCTATAGCCTGGATATTATGCGACAGACTGCATGCCTAGTTGTCAACCCAATCATTGTTGATGGCTATGCTTCACTCTTTAATTGCACGACGGCGGTTCGGGCCTCAGACTCAATGACGGCCTCTTCGTAAAACTTTAACCAGTGGGTTGGGGCTTGACGATATGTCTTTGGCTTGGCCCGCCGTGGTTCAACTATTGGTTTTCATTTACTCTGGTATACAGTAGAATTAGCCATGCGTACACGTCTTTGTTTATTATAGTGATTAATTTGATTTTTATGTTTTCGCTTTGATGCATTGGGAGCCTTTATGCGAACCGAATTTTTATGTGTTTCTGTATTAAGAGTAGCATCGGGACCCAGGGTGAAGTTAGCTAGCTGTAAAAATGCTTTAAACCCCCCGTGGTTTACTCTACTGACCGTTCTAAGGCGGTGGTCCCGATGTTAGTCTTACTCTTTGTTGCTTTGTGGTTTATTCTACGAGGCGATTGTTTGTATGTCTTTCCGTATGTCGTTTTGTTCTTGTGTTTTTCAGTCCTTTTAGTATTGTGATTACCTCGCTAGGGGAAGAGAGCTAATCTTAGTGCTTTTCGTACGTTTGTTCGATTTGTGCTTGTTTGGATTTGTCGGTTTCCTCTACCTCTTGGGGTCTGGGAAGGGCTGCGGTTTGTGTACGACAGCTGTAAAAGTGCTTTAACCCCTCCCCCCCCCCACCCCCCCCCACCTCCCCGGTGGTTTGCTCTACCGACCGTTCTAAGGCGGTGGCCTCGGTGTTAGTCTTACTCTTTGTTGCTTTGTGGTTTATTCTACGAGGCGATTTGTTGTATGTCTTTCCGTGTGTCATTTTGTTCTTGTGTTTTTCAGTCCTTTAGTATTGCGATTACCTCGCTTGGGGAAGAGAGAGCTAATCTTAGTGCTTTTCGTACGTTTGTTCGGTTTGTGCTTGTTTAGATTTGTCGGTTTCCTCTTCCTCTTGGGGTCTGGGAAGGGCTGCGGTTTGTGAATGTGGCACTCTCTGGACTTTTCTCTTAACTTTTTTTGTGATTGTGGCATTCCCTCGACTTTTCTCTTACCTTTTTTTGCTTAATTTATCACCACAAATACCTTGTTTATTTAAATGGCCTATATTTATGCCCTTATTAGCTAAATTAAATGAAAGGGAATGCTCATGTTCGTTATCTGAAAGATCAGGCTGCTCAAAGGTAGATCCGCTGGAGCTGTTATGCGACATAGAACCTATAAATTGTTGATTAGATGAAGATTTTGTCCTTTTATGACTGACTGGTACATATTCGACACTGATGCAGTAATTACAGTTCATATCTAAAGCTTCAGTTGATATCTGTTGATTAAAGTTTGATTCTGACTCCAGCACACTATCGGGACACGAACATTGCAACAAATTGCAATTTAAACATGCATGCTCAAAAACACTAAACTGGTTATAGTCATGTAACTGATTTAAAATCTTATCATTTTGTTCACTGTTGGCTATTGTGCCACTGTCCTATTGTTCATATCAACACTCAGACGCAATATGCCCAGGCAGGTAACAACCATAGCAAACGGCTGTGTCTTCTTCGCCCGTTACTGCCCAGATCCCTGTCATTGTGATGATATTGTCTATCAGGGTAGCTGATACCGCTGGTTCCCGGTCTGTTAGCCTTCTGTTGAAATTTAGCTGCTCGGAATATACATTGATTGAAGTCTTTTACAATGTTCACGTGCCGATTTAGAGAGTCCAGGAGTCTTTTGGTGCCAGAATGTGACAGATGAACCCCATCATGAGAGTAGTAGCGATTTGATGGAAGGCCGTTTCGTCCGAAGAACAGATCATGGGAATCATGTATGCATGTATGCGTTTTACTTAAAGTCTCGCCCAGTGAGCCACGATTCGCGTTATCGAAGTATTAAAGACTGTTACATCTACGTCGCCGCGGGGTGCTATTTTACTTAGGTATATGATGCAGTCCTTGTTAGCACTTTTTATCAAGCTAATCAGTTGATCGTACTTTTCTTCAAATGCATATGTATCCATTCTATTTGATCAGTCATTTCCTCCTATACAGATTATAACCTGCGCAAAAGACTTCAATTCATAAACTGATAATTCGTCCCATAAGTCATTTACAGTCGCTCCACCTTTTGCACAGTTTTTCACATCACTTGTCAGGCTTTAGTGTTGACTCCTTTTAGGATAGAATCGCCAATAAGCCATGTTCTTTTGGCTTTGGAGAAAGACAAATTTCCGTTACTCCTTTGAAGTGCGGTATTAAAATTATTTCTCATCGGCAGGCGTTTGCTCGGTTGATTACGTTTCGTTATACGAACTGGGATATTCTGAGGGACTGTTGTCGCTTGAACATTTTGCAAGGTTGGTACTGGAACATTCTGACGTATCGTCGCTGGAACGTTGTGTTGGGCTGTAACTGGAACATTTTGTTGCGTCGGTGCTTGAACTTTCTGTTGGGTTGTCGCCGCTGTTGATACTGTCCGCTGGAAAGCCTGTAAGCTGTAGATGGCAGGTGCGATCAGCGAAGACTCTGATAAGATTGCGCGGATGCGAAGACTTATCTGAGTCTTCCTTGGTCGCACAAGTCTTATTGTAGATTTTTTTGTGCGCTGGCCCATATTGTAAGAATATATGGGGTCTTGATTATATAGACTCGTTAACATAATATGACCAGACAAAGTCATCTTTATATCTATAGCATACCAAATATATTTAGAATCGTTTGCTTTAAAAAGTTCACATCACGTTGCTTAAGAATTAAAACCAATGCCAATGTTTTTTTTTTAAATATAGTCAGTCCCCGTTCAAACGCGGTTCTTCTGTTGCAGTCCTGTTTTATGTTCGTGCGTCGTGTGTAGGTGCTTTCATATGCAAAGTTTGTTTTTATCATTGTGTGCTCCTCATCTCATTTTCAGTTTGGTGCGACAGGAAAGCTTTGCTTTGTTGTTGTTGTTGTTGTTTTTATTTTTTTTTCTTTTGTGGGTATTTTACCTACAGTTTTGTCACCGTGTAGCCCGCGTTGAAAGATAAAGCCATATGCGAGGAAATCCACCATGCTTGAAATTTTCATTTATTTATTTATTTTTTTTTTTTTTTTTTTTCAGAATATAATATATATATTCAAACTACGTAAAGCTGTATAGAGTGGATAAAATTGTCATGTTACGATGCAAAATGTAGATGTAAAACAAAAACAGATAATTACTTTTTTTGTAATGTATCGTTCTTTATGTAGCTTTAAAATGGAAATATGTATGACTATACAATAAAAGTAATTTCAAACTGAAGCAAAGTACCACCAATGAATCTTGACATTAGTATCACTGCCATGATAACATGATAATATCCCTGCTCCAGAACCGTAGTGAAGGTATAGATCATCGAGCTTTTCCTGGATTTATTTTAAAATCCAATCCCGTTTAGGGTGGCCAATACAGCCTCGCAAACTTCACTGCTGTATATGAAACTACTTAATAAAATCCAGTTTCGATTTTCGTTTTTGTGTGTTCTTAAGCTTCCAAAGGCAGCATTGTAAATTTTTATTTACTTCACTGCAGCTGGTGTTAGTGCCGTGTGACGGCCATAAAACGTCTCCCCGTAGTCCATCATAATGTGGATTAGACTACCATATTTTTTGGAATTATTGAGTCCATTCATGTTAGTTCAATACTCGAATACGAGGGTCGTGCAAAAAATTCTGTCACTAATAGGCTTCCTCAGTTTGATCCCAGGTGTATTTTAAAATGCTTCACTGCACTTGAATGGTGTGTTGAATAGCTAACGATACCCGTTTATTTGTGCAAATTGCTTTCCAACTGACCGAGTTATTTCAAATTGAAATAGATGCAGTCATATACACTGACCAATTTACATGTTACATTGGAACATGGACCAAGCAAAGGAAGATCAGGAGTCCACCTTTTACATGATAACGCCTCCTCTCATAAGTGTGAGGTTGTTAAGTCTTGTTTGGCTTCAGAAAAGGTGACAGTTTAAAATCATCCACCTTATTTACCTGACCTGAGTCCCTGTCACTTCTTTTTATTTCCAAGGCTTAAGAAAATGCTTTCTGGAAATAAGTTTACGTCTAGAAGTTCTCTTGGCAGTGCTATTTATCAGTGTCTCCTATAGATATTAAAAGAAGACAATTTATCTTCTTTTCGCGACTGGGTAAAAAGGTTACAAAAATGTGTTTCAGTAAAGTGGGAATACTTTGAAGGTTTGTAATAAAAAATATGTTTGATAAAACGTAACACTGAAGTAATCCGAACCCAGTGACAAAACTTTTTGCAGGACCCTACCGCTTTAATATTAAGGAATGTGATTATCAGGAATTGATACAGTTACCTAACACTTTCCGTTCAACGACACCAAAGGGAAAGAAAGATGCATTTTAAAGCAACGGTACAACAATCAAAACAATACAAGCAGAAAGCCAAAAGGACAGTTTCAATCCCAAAAATTGGCCAAATGGCCATCTCCAAAAAAAATCACCTGGACATACATGCAAAGACATACAACGACAGAAATAGTAAACCACAGCAGAAGCACCGCCTTGGAACGGTCAGTAAAAAAAATATTACTGGGGGTGGGGCTCCGGGGGGATTTTACGTGGCCACAACCCTTACGCTTAGTTCTGCCGGGCTATTCATAAGCCATTTATTCAGTCCGAGTAAATGGTCCTACTATTTGTGTAACATCTCCGAGAGCTCCGAGAGCATAAAAATCAAACTAATACAGAGATGAAACAACGATGAGAACTCGACAGCAAGAAATAACTGAAATGCTAAAGCTAAACAAAACCAACAGTTGGACATTGGTGGGCCCTACCAGAGTCAGAGCATCAGGCTCCAACCGACTCACTTAAAAGTCTTAAGGCCGGAGCCATAATGGTGTCTAAGGCCCGACCAGCCGGCGTGAGAAGCAGACTTATTAACCGTGATTAGGTTAACAACCATGCATGCAGTCTGTCGCATAACATTTATGTTGTACCCAATCTGTACATATCGAAGAATGATTTTACGAAACTGAGTGCTACACTTATAGCAAGCATATATATTTTTTTCTGAATTTACTTACTAAGCATCATAAAATTCAAGTTCCGGTAAGCCTTGTTGCAGAAGAGATTAAGTCTAACATTGAATTTTGATACTCAATCAAAATGACGTCTACAAAATTTAGAAAATGCTTCGCGGAGTTTATGGCACCGATATCCTGATTTTGAAGTTTAGCAATTAACAACTTATTTCGAGTGTTGAAGTCAGTATTATAACTAGAGAATTATTTGCGAGATATAAACGCCGTAGGATGCTCGAAGAGGGACATTCCCATCCAAGTAAGGAACATTTAAAGTCTCAAAATCAAAACCATCGCGTTTATCATACATTTTGCATGAACTCAACCCATATAAAATAGACAAATGCAAATCCAAACTGGGGCTACAGTTTCAGAAGAATTTGCTATATTTTATTGTAGCTTCGAAAAATAAATTTGACTAATCAAACCATCAAAGCACTTATTATCAATATTTAAATCGTCCAAATATCTAAAAGTCGAGATAAAAGCCTAGATAACTTCAGATTGCTTTTCTTCTGAAAGAGACATCATGAAGTGTCTTTCATAACAGAACAAGATCAAATCAGCAACAAGCGGTGCGCAATTTGTATCTATCGGAATACCCACAATTTATGAAGCCGGTGCTAAGCGGTGTATACAACCTCACAAACCACAGTGCTGTATATGAAGCGACTTAAAAACCGAGTCTCCGATTTTCGATCTTTTGTGTGTTCTTTGCTTCCAAAAGCAACCTTTAGATTTTATTGTTAAAATCTTGTCAAACTTATCTCATTTATATACCAGTTCCAAATCAGATTACATATGCATATAAAAGCACCATACTTATAAACATCAGAATATCACCTCTGATCATTGGTTTGTTTGACATGAGCTTAGTTTAATATACTTAGATATCATATAAGGTATCTTCGAGCATGTGCTAAATGCACAGGTTCAGATTCATTCCACGCATGCGCCGTCTCATCTGGGCATTTGTTCTACATTCAAACATTTCATATTGTCCAATGATTCTGTAAGGGACAGCGAACACGCATCTTTGCTTGGCGTGACTCCTATTGCCATCATTGGCTGGTATTTCTAAGCTCATTCTTCTATATTTGTCATTACTTCCTAAGCACAGGCACCCGTAAAACACATCATCTTATCTCGTGCACATGGGCAGTTTCTCAGAGAATGTGTTTTACATTACTCATAATTAATTCAGGGGTACGGCAAGTAAAGACTTTTAAACTTTAATTCATTGGAACATCTTTGAACATCATTGAACCTTATTCATCGTCTACTATAATATCTGAAGACAAAATTAACTATTAACTGCAGACAATATGCAAGTCTTATATAATATCAATATCTTAGCAATACAGGGTGTTCAAAATTGTATGTTAAAACATTATTTTCTTCATTAAAGTCCGGGTATCCTGCTGAGAAACAAATGAAAGTACCAGGAAATTCTTCAATGAACTGTAAGTTCATATGACATACTTTCATCTGCAAAATTATAGAAAGTGAAAGTATTTTAAACAAACATACCGTGTACTTAGTTCCATTGCTGTCATAAAAATGCTGTCATTTACGGGACAATAGTTCGGTCAGCAGCTAATTTGTTAATATGTTTGAGTTTCTTTATTATAAATTATAGTAAAGTACTATCAAGTGAGCTGAGATATAAACAAAAACTAACAATTTCAGTTAAATTTCAACAATATATTTCTAAGCATAATTTTAACCATGTCGTTTACCAGCATAATATAATATGTGTATGTAATATTAATGCTGCATTGCAAGGTATACAAGTACCTAAAGACCATCTGCACCAAAGTATATTTCATCTTTTTTTGTCATTATATGACTTCGATAACTTTAAAATGATATCTGGATCTGAGAAAATGAGACGGTCGTCATTTACGAGAAATCATTTACAAGACATCATCCGTTATCACTTTTCCATTTTTTTTTTCAATATATTTTTGATTGCTCAGCAAGGTTTTGGTTTATTGATATCCATTTAGAGATTAAAAGCTCGCTGGATTTTGTTGTTTGGTACTCCGTCTTTAAAGCATTTATTTTCTTTATTCAATAATTTCGTCTCTAAGTTCAATATCCTGAAAAAAAAATGTAAGAGGAAGGTCCAGGATGTGCCACAATCACAAACCAAAGAACCTCCCAGACACCAAGAGGAAGAGGAAACAGACAAAACCAAACAAACGGAAATTGAACAAACGTACGAAAAACACTAAGATTAGCTCTCTCTTCACCTAGCGAGGTAATAACAATGTTAAAAGGACTGAACAACACAAGAACAAACCAGATACAAGGCAAGATATAAAACATATCGCCTCGTAGATTAAACCACAAAGCAACAATGAGTAAAACTAACACCGGGACTACCGCCTTAGGACGGTCAGTAGATTAGACCACGGGGCGGGGGGGGGCGGTGAGGGTGGGCGGCGGTGGTGTTAAAGTACTTTAACGGCCAGCCGCCCTGGGTCCCGATGATAAAAGCTTCTAACTCAGTCAATGCATCAAAGCGAAAAAAATAAAGATCAAATTAATCACTATGATAAACAAGACGAGTACTCATGGCAATTCTACTGTGTGCCAGAGTAAATGAAAACCAATAGTTGAACCACGGCGAGTCAAGCCAAAGACATATAGTCAAGCCCCAACCCACTGGTTATAGTTTTACGAAGTGACCGTCCTTGAATCGGAGGCCCGAACCGCCGAATCGAGCAATTAAAGAGTGAAGCATAGCCATCAACAATGACTGGGTTGAATACTAGGTATACAGTCTGTCGCATAATATCCAGGCTATAGCCAATTCTTTTATAACGGTTGATTAATTTTCTGAATTGCTCCGAAAAGTTAGATTTTCCCTTATTTTTTTTTAAATCTGTACACCATCAACAGTAATTTGGTTGACAACTAAGCATGCAGTCTGCCGCTGAATAGCTAGTCTATAGCCAATTCTTTTATAACGGTAAATTAGTTTTCTACATTGCTCCGAAAAGTTAGATTTTCCCACAATTTTCCTAAATCTGTAGACTAAGTCACCGTAAAATTCTGGTCCCGATATACCTTGTTGCAGAAGTGTTTTCAGACCGACGTTATATTTTTCTACCAGGGCTTTGTGTCTGCGATAAAATTTCGAAAACGCCTTGCGAAATTCAAAATAACGGTAGCCCTGCCTAAGAAAATTGGCAGTAAGGGTTTTATTAGGGTAAGGGCAATTAAAGTCACTAAGATTTGAAGAAGCTCTGGCGAATCTAACAAGTTGAGATATTTATACCCATATGAAGTACGCCGGGGGACATCGCCATCCAGCAAATGGAAATTGACTATATTAAAATTCAAATCGTCCCGTTAACCATAAATTTTGGTGGAAACTGTACCATTAGATATACATAGATTTAAATCCAAAAAGGTGCCTCGGTATCGGAAGAATTGGCTTTATTTAATTGAAGTTTAGTAGCGTATATGCGGTCCACCATTTGGTCAAAGTAAATATTGTCAAATGTATTAAATTATTAAGGTATCTTAAAGTGAAATTAAAAGCCTAAATAATGACATCCTGATTTTTCCTTGAGAGAGACTTCATAACAAAAAAGGAACAAATCTGCAACGAGAGGAGTAGATTTATTAGTTCCCATCGGAATACCAATAGTTTGCCTATAAAGTTTAGTTCCAAATCTAATTAAAGTGTTAGCCAAAAGATACACACGAGCATCACAGACTTTTTGACATGATCATAAATTGTAATTTTGCCCAAAACTTCAAATAAGTTGGAGGGGCATTTTGCTTATGGGACGTTTGTCCGTCCGTCCGTCCTTCCGTTCGTCCGTCCATCCGTCCGTGAATTCATCACGCTTTTTGATGCATAACATAACTTTAGAACCGTGCATGCTACTGTTTTTGAAATTTCTTATATGAATTCCTCATGAAAACATAGCTGACACATATTTTTGTCTTGACAGGATTATGCCCCTTTTTCTGAGTTATAGCTCCTTGAAAAAATATGGATGCAATCTTGTCAGCAAAATATCTAAAAAAAACTATTGGCCAGAGCCTTGAAAATTGATAAATTGACCGGTAGTGATGAGTTGATGACCTGATTAACATTTGAATAAATTCTGAAAAATATTTCTTGAGTTATGGCCATTTGTAATTTTTGGCATTTTTACCTTGTCAGCAAAATATCTCGAAAACTGTAAGAGCTAGAGACTTGAAACTTGGAGAATGGATTTGTAGTGATGAGTAGATCACCTGATTAACTTTTGAATAAATTCTGAAAAAAAGACTTCGTTGAGTTATGGCCCTTTGTAATTTTGGGCATTTTTACCTTGTCAGCAAAATAGCTCAAAAAACTGTTAGAGCTAGAGCCTTGAAACTTGTTGAAAGGATTTGTTGTGATGAGTAGATAACCTGATTAACTTTTGAATAAATTCTGAAAATACTTCATGAGTTATGGCCCTTTGTAATTTTAGGCATTTTACCTTGTCAGCAAAATAGCTCAAAAACTGTAAGGGCTAGAGCCTTGTAAGTTGATGAATATGCTGGTAGTGATGAGAAGGTGACCTGATTAACTTTTGAATAAATTCTGAAAATACTTTATGAGTTATGGCCCTTTGTAATTTTGGGCATTTTTACCTTGTAAGCAAAATATCTCAAAAACTATTGGACCTAGAGACTTGAAACTTGATGGATACACTGATAGTGATGAGTAGACAACCCGATATACTTTTGAATGGAATTTAAAAAAACACTTCTTGAGTAATGGCCCTTTGTAATTTTGGGCATTTTAATCTTGTCAGCAAAATATCTCAAAAACTGTTAGAAATAGAGACGTGAAACTTGGTGAATTGATTGGTAATGATGAGTAAGTGACCTGATTAGCTTTCTGTAAATTCTGAAAAATATTTCATGAGTAATGGCCCTTTGTAAAATTGGGCATGTTTCCACTTGTCAGCAAAATATCTAAAAAATTATTGAAGCTGGAGCCTTGAAACTTGATGAATAGATTGGTAGTGATGAGTAGATGACCTAATTATGCCCCCAGTTTCGAATGAAATTCATGGAGCATATTATTTTGCCTTCGTTCATCCGTTTGTCCGTTCGTCAGGCTTTTTTGTGCATGCCATGTCTTAAGAACCCTGCATGCAAGGGTTTTGAAATTTTATACATGTATATGGGTTCCCTATGAAAGAAAAGCTGACGCATATTTTTTTTTTTTTTTTTTTTTTTTTTTTTTTTTTTTTTTTTCCTTGTTTGGCATATTTGTTTTTTAGAGTTATTTCCCTTTTGATAAAATAACATTGAAATCTCATATATTATTACCCGCCACACAATAGTAGAGGGGTATTATGATTTCACGTTGGACGTCCGAGTGTCTGTCCGTCCGTCAATCCGTCCGTCGTACGTCCGTCCTTCCGTTTTTCCTTTCCGGATGATAACATGAGTAAACATAAATGGATTTTCACCAAACTTGGTATGTGCATTGATATTGTAGAGTTGTGGTTTGTTGTGGTTTGGGATTGCTAATGAGCAAATTTCCTTAATATTTTTACGGAGTTATCTGCCCGAGACACGCCCATATTTTTGTTTCCGGACTATAACGAGTAAATAACAAGGAATTTTGATCAAACTTGCTATATGCATTGACATTTAGGAGGTCTGGTTTGGGATTGCTAATGGGCAAATTTCGTCAAATTTGCACGGAGTTATCTGCCCGAGACACGCCCATATTTTCATTTCCGGACGATAACTTGAGTAGTAAATAGCAAGGGATTTTCACCAAACTTGCTGTATGCATTGACATTAACGAGATTTGGTTTGGGATTGCTCATGGGCAAATTTCGTCAAATTTGTACGGAGTTATCTGCCCGAGACACGCCCATATTTTCATTTCCGGACGATAACGAGTAAATAGCAAGGGATTTTCACCAAACTTGCTCTATGCATTGACATTAACGAGATCTGCTTTGGGATTGCTATTGGGCAAATTTCGTCAGTTTTTTTGCGGAGTT
Source organism: Anodontia alba (assembly GCA_964016985.1). Classification (NCBI taxonomy): domain Eukaryota; kingdom Metazoa; phylum Mollusca; class Bivalvia; order Lucinida; family Lucinidae; genus Anodontia; species Anodontia alba. The sequence continues at coordinate 14,815,053 of OZ024833.1, read as the reverse complement.
ATCTGCCCGAGATATTCCCATATTTTCGTTTATGGACAATAACTTTAGTACTTAACAAGAGATTTTACTGAACTTGCTATATATATTGACATTAAGGTGATCTGACAAATTTGATTAATTTTTTACGGAGTTATCTGTCCGAGATGCGCCCATATTTTCGTTTCTGGATGATAACGTGAGTAAATAACAAGGTCTTTTAACCAAACGTGTTATATGCATTGATATTATCAAGATCTGGTTAAGGATTGTTATCTGTCCATTGATATTATCAAGATCTGGTTTAGGATTGTTATCTGCCCCCCCCCCCCCCCCACAACCCCTCCCCACCCATCAACACGTCTTTCCAGACATTTTTGCAACGGTAACTTTAATACATAAACAAATAATGGCTATGACAGGGTATTATGCTTGCGATGTTTTTATTTGTACTGTTGTTACCGTCATGGGCAAGCAGTGTTTGACTCAAGCAGTGTTAGAGCCAGGCAGTTTGGAGCATAGTGTTTTACAAACACCAGCTCTAGATTTTGTATACATCAGAAGTAAAAAAGCACATTCTTCGTTGCAAGACAAATATTTGGTATTCATCGTAATAAACGTTCGGTTAATTAAATCAATAAGTTTATCTTTTATAGGATGATGAGATAACGTAGTACACAGTGTACAAAAATCATATGTAGACAATTTAGAAGCCTTAAAGTTTTTACATTTAAATTTATTGAGTACTTCATTGGAATTTTTAAATGACTAAAAATAGTTAATTCCGTCCCTTTCGTAAACAGTATCATAGTTTCTAATCCAATGTTTTTTGACAGCACTAAGGCATGAAGTTAGCAGTTTGGACAAAATTGTAGTCGTACATGAACTAGAATTTTCAATGAAACGTACCTTATAAGGTCGTTTGTGGTTTCGATAAACAATATAGCGTAGGAAGTTTGTCCTTGTATTTTTTTAATACCCATTACAAACTTAGCAGTAGTATCGATCAAATGGGTATTTACAATAGATTTCTCGTTAGTAGAAATCCGTTCATATGATTTGGTATTACCAAGATCTTGTATTAGAGTCACACAACAACATCATTATTAGCAGCTTTATTAGCTGGAGCCAAAAATACTTCCTATGAAATTTTTGGATACTTTGTTTCAAATATCGAAAAGATAATTTAGGCTTAGGAGGGAGAAGATCAAGGCTATTAGAGTAAAATAACACACGTTTATCAATTATCTTGAACATTTTTAATTTCCAATTATTTAAAGCATTAGACTCAACACGCTCTCGTTTACATCAACGCGTACAATAATAATTTAAAGCATGGACAATCTTTTCCCGACAATTACTGAAGTCAATGTGGGCTGGAAATCTATACTTTAGGTCCTTTTAAAATAACATGAATCGTTAATCAATTTTAATCTTCAAGTAACCAGAAACAATATGACCCGCTGGTTAATAACAAAATTAAGAATTTTTACAAGCTCATGAATCAGGGGAGCTAGTTTCACTATCAAGATAAGAAACTAATTTATTCAAATTAAATATAGTATTACGGATAGGTTTGTTATATTTGTGACAGATAATAGGAGATTCTGTGTTTCCGAAATATGATGGTATAGATGATAGAACATTATTATCTCGAAATATGCCAGGTAAATCTATGAACTCAATACCTTTATTAATGAATGGAATTTTGATCAAGTGTCAAACGTGGTTAATTTCAGAATTAATGTAAGGACGAAGAGCACGATGAGTATAACATCTAGTAAGGAGAGCTGCTTCATACAGATCATGTTTTCTATCATAAAATTTATTCGTCTCATCCTCTAATTTACGTAATAAAGAAAGTGACAGTTTAGCTACTTTGGAGGCATTTCATGACATCCACAATTTAAGAGAATACTTAAATCAAAAAGAGTTAAGGACGTTTTATGTTTCCATTTTTGTGTTTACCATTGGATCGTTTTGTACGTTTTTTAATGTCTAAAAGAGAAAATATCATCAAAATCCGACATTTTAGAAATATTTCCTTAATGTAAATATTATCATTAAATCCAAGTGAAAAAGGGGTTTGTAAACGCTTTATCCATTTAAGTTCAAGTTCATGCCTTAATATATTTTTAATCTATCGGAAGAATTGGACTTGTATATATTTTTTTCAACAGGTTGAACCAAAACTTAACTAGATGATCATGAATAACCAGCTCTCCGGAATTTTTTATAAAGAAAGGAATCAATTTCCTTTCGTTTTTAATTTTAAACAAATTTTCCTTTAACCTAGTTTTAAGGGCTCGTTTGGTCTGCATATATAACATCCTCTGATCTTTAGTCTAAATCAGAGTTGTTTACAATAGAAAATTCTCAGATGCAACTTTTGGCATTGCACTTAGAAACATTAGGGTACATACAGTTCCTTTTATATGGACTCTTATATTTTAGGAGTATAGGAGATTTAATAAGAGAAAGTCTAATTCTAAGGTGATAACGGAAAATATTATAATTGGAAATATAAATAAATATATATTTATAAATGATGCAGAGTAAAGTTTTAAAGGCGAAACGTTAACAGTAGGTAACAAAGAAATAAATGTAGCAGTAGAAAGGGAAATCTGTAAAGAAGAAGCTGAATGAAACCTAATAAAAGAAATTGTAATTTTTAATCTATTTATGATACTCATAAAGGAAGAAATGCCATCAATTAAAAAGCATCGTACCGGCTAATACGCGCAGTCAGTAGCGATACACACAGGCGGTAACCCAGATGCATATAGAGTATAACAACCGACAATACATAACTTAGTCTATTTTTATTTATTTTTTTTTTATTTTTATTTATTTTTATTTTTTTTAATAATTTATTTATTTATTTATTTTTATTTTATTCGGCTGTCATTTCTGACAATGACCAATCCTAATCAACTGTGTGATGCGGTATTATTTGTGTGTTCTAAGACGGCTGATGAGACCACTCTTAGCTCTAAACTGCCTGTTGCAGATAGAACAAGAGCGGTCTGAGGAAGAAAGCTCTGTTGGTGATGCCTTAGCTCTAGCTTTCCGCTATGCACGTTCCTGCTCGGCTTCGCTGATTTGTTTTGCTTCGTATTCACCAGCACCACTTCTGATGAGGCCTCGCCACTTTGTGTGTCGATCCTGTGCAATCTGTTCCCACGACTCTGTTGGTATGTTACATTCTTTAAGGGAGGCTTTGAGGGAGGTCTTTGTATCGCTTCTTTTGACCATGATGGGAGCGTTTTCCAACGTATTTATCCACAGAGTATCGGGCATTCTGGTAACATGGCCTGTCCGTCTTAACTGTGCCAATTTCAGAAGAGTATGTACACTCTGCATCCCTGCCATTTTCAGGACTTCTGTGTCTGGAATCCTTTCTTGCCACTTGATCTTTAGAATTTTTCTAAGACAGCTTGTATGGAAGTGGTTCAGTCTTTTGGCATGACGTTTGTAAACTGTCCAAGTTTCCCATGCGTACAATAGAGTTTGCAACACCACCGATCTGTATACTTTCAGCTTTGTGTCAAGTCTGATTCCAGTTCGGTCCAAATACTTCCACGTAGCCGGCAAAATGCTGCTGCACTAGCTTTGGCAATCCTAGCACTGACTTCATCATCAATGTACACAACTGTAGACAATGTGCTTCCAAGGTAGGTGAAATTTTTCTACCACTTGCAGTCATTTACCTTTCACTGTGATGGTAGGCTCCTTGTAAGGCTTTTCAGGTGCTGGCTGATATACTACCTCAGTTTTTTTGTTTTTTTTAATGCTGATTGTGAGATCATAGCTGTCACATGTTAAGATACTTAATCTACACCTTTTTGCATTTTCTCTTCTGTTGGAGCACCCTTTGCTATGTCATCAGCAAAGAGGACCTCATCTAGCACCTCTGTCTGCACCTTGGATTTAGCTTGCAACCTTCTTAGGATGAAAAGGTTCCCATCAAAGCGATACCTTATAGGTATACCATTGTCACCATCTAAGTCTATGTGTAATACAAGTCCAACGAAACGTAAACTAAGAAATTGTTATAAACGGGATACGAACACCGGTAAATATCTAACCTTCAATGAGGTATAAATTAGCATCAGGAGGAAGAGGAACACGAAAGATGATTGTAAAATGCAAAAAAAAAAGAAAAAGAAAAGGTGAGAGAAAAGTCCAGGGAATGCCACAATCACAAACCGCAGCCCTTCCCAGACACCAACAGGAAGAGGAAACCGACAAAACCAAACAAGCACGAATCGAACAAACGTACGAAAATCACTAAGATTAGCTCTCCCGTCCAAAAGCGAGGCAATCGCAATGCTAAAAGGACTGAAAAACACAAGAACAAAATAACACAAGGTAAGACATAGAAAAAATCTCCTCGTAGAATAAACCTCAAAGCAACATAGAGTTTGACTAACACCGGATCCACCGGCTTAGAACGGTCAGTAGAATAAAAAAAAAGGTAAGAGAAAAGTCCAGGGAGTGCCACAATCACAAACCGCAGCTCTTCCCAGACACCAAAAGAAAGAGGAAACCGACAAAACCAAACAAGCACAAATCGAACAAACGTACGAAAAGCATTTAGATTAGCTTTCTCTTCCCCAAGCGAGGCAATCCCAATGCTCAAAGGACAAAAAACACATCAACAAAATAACACAAGGTAAGACGTAAAACAAATCACCTCGTAGAATAAACCCTTAAGCAACAAAGAGTAAGACTAACACCAAGACCACCGGCTTAGAATGGTCAGTAGAGTAAACCATCGTTGATTTTAAAGCAAACTCGGACTTGAAATAATAACACCATTAAATGAATGCACAGGGAGACTTTCTAGGGTTTCCGCACGGCACAAACACAACAGGCGTGGTAAAATTGGTATGTTCTGTTGGTTGTGTGTGTGTGTGTGTGTGTGTGTGTGTGTGTGTGTGTGTGTGTGTGTGTGTGTGTGTGTGTTTTATAGGAAACCATACTCGTGAGTAATGGACTTTCTTGTAAATGGTCTCTGTACTAGAAAGTCAAGTTAGTACATTTACATGCAATATAATTTATTTTCGAGGTATTGGGAAATTTTGTTATCATGATGATACTCAGTCTCCGATCAAAGAATTAACTTCCAAACTTATTTTTGAGGGAGCAGCTGAACCTTATTCAAACTGGTTCGATGAAACATCAACAACTGGTCAAGAAACCGAAGCACTTTCTACTGGAAACAATCTTTTTTAGGTGCCATGTCTAAGAATAGAACCCTTTTGAAACATATAATCGAATACCGCTGAAGGCGGCGTGTGTGTGTGTGTGTAGGGTAGGGGGGAGGGCGTATGCAACCTCGCAAACTACAGTGTTGCATATGAAGAGACTCAATCAAACCGAGTCTCAGATTTTCGTGGCTTTGTGTGCTCTTGGTTTCCAAAAACAATCCTGTTTTTTACTTTTATTTTACTCTACTGTATCTGGTGTTGAGCCGTGTGGCGGCCGTAAAAAGTCTCCCCGTACATTATCATAGTGCAGGTTATATTTTATTTCCTTTGGGATCACTGGACCCATTCTGGTTATTTTTAAAATCGAATACCGCTTACGCCGGCGCTGGAGCGGGATGGGGGAGTATGCAGCCTCGCAAACTACAGTGAAGAGACTCAATCAATCCGAGTCTTCGATTTCATGACTCTGTGTGGGCTTTGTTTCCAACGGCAATCCTTTTTGACTTTTATATGCTGAGGTCGTTTGTCAAGACTGATAAAGTTTTTCTTTGCCGTACAGTGAAACAAAGACTTGTCTGGCATCATCAATGAAAGCTATAATACAAAGGGTAGTATAATTCTGCATATTACTTTCCCATTTGTACTATTATCAAGGGATGCATAGCTTCATGCAGATTTAAACGGTCATAATTTCGATATTTTGCTTACCTCTCTTATTCCCACTTAACTAAGAGCGAATGTTTAGTACATCTACACGCAATATAATTCATTTTCGAGGTAGCAGCTGAAGCTTATTCAAAGCGGCCCGATAAAACAACAACAACTGATGAAGAAACCGGAGCACTTTCTACTGGAAACAACCTTCTGTAGATGTCATGTCTAAGATCAGAACCCGATTGAAAGATATGCTGGGGTCGTTTGTCAAGATTGCTAAAGTTTTTTTTTTTTTTTTTTTTTTTTTTTTTTTGTTGCTTTTGCCGGACTTGTCTGGCTTCATTAGTGATTACACCTTATATTTTTAGTGAACAAAACCCTTTTTTGTACAAAAATATAAAAAAGATTTACATGCGGATAAAAATAGTAAAGAAAATATCCAGGAATAGCCAGAATCATAGAACAAAGCCTACCAGTGATATCAAGAGTAAAACACTCCAATAATATTCCGCAAATCGGCATTTTAATACGTGTAACTTAAAGGTTTCCTAAATTATGTCTGAAAACGAAATGCTTCATTTATTCAGAATTGAGGCAAATCCTCCATTTCTCCACGTTTTACAGTAAACGTGGAATCGGGAAATACTAATTAGTACAGATGATGAGGAATAGCCACAATCGCAGATCAAAGCTTACCAATTACATCAAAAAGAAGCGCAAAACTTCCTCTTTCCCAATAAGGTGATCACAATGCTAGACAATGTCCACTAGGTGCAACAATCAGACAACATACAGGACAAATCATGGAATCAAAAACACACAAAAAAAAATAATAAACGCCAGGAGTAACCATTAGCTCACAAAAAGAACAAACAACACTAAAACATCCACCTTAAAATGGTCAGTAGGAAAAATGGTACATGGAGAGGGGAGGGGTAAATCGATTTTTCTGGAACCATGTTTAAACGTTTTAAAGACTGCAAAATTATTGTATGATATGATATTATGATTGTTCGGCTCTCATAGGCTTTACTAGCCCAGTCAGCGAAACATCTGTATTTATGTTACTCTGACATAACTTTATGGTCCCCTATTTAGGGAATGTAACACTTCCTATACCCGTTCTTGTTTGACTTAGCATGCATCCCTAATTAAAACGCACAATCATTTCAAGAAAATGGGAGGCTGAGTTTTCCACAATCAGAATTGAAAATGGAAACGAACAAAAATTTAAATATCCTTAGTTTTCAGAAAATTTAGATATTTTGAGGGAAACAATAGGATTTTATCAGTGTATCAAATAAATATGCAAATGAGCTTACTTGCTGATATGAACTATAATAAAAAGTTATGTCGAAGCGTTTATTTGATACCGAGTTTCTCAAACTAGGATGATCACAGTCCAAGTTTTGATTAATTTACTATTTGTGCTATGAATATTTAATGAATATCATAGGTTGCCATGGAAACGGTCTAATTATATTTTGCCAAGATGGGTTTGTTATGCCCCCGACTTCGAAGAAGTTGGAGGGTCATATTGCTTCTGGGGCGTTCGTACGTCCGTTCGTCCGTCCGTCTGTCTGTTCGTCCGTTCGTCCGTCCGTCCGTCCGTCCGTCACGCCTTTTGATACATTGCATAACTTAAACTTTCTTATCTGGATTCCTCAAAAAAAGAGCTGACACATATTTTTATTCGCGGCAGGATTATGCCAGACTCCCACTCGTGATTTTCTAAAACTTGACTTCAGAAACAAGGGTCTTGTAGCCGTTAACATTAGCAATATCCTGAACCATAAGAAAGTGACTTCAACCATACCAGCTTACTTCAAAAACAAGAGCCCACCTATAATCTCCTACAGTTATTCGTCTCCAATTGCACCTAAAATTTTCAATTCCAAAAAACGAGCTGAGAACATTACTCGAAGCCCCTTAGCGTGTTCCTGTAAAGCATCGGAGTTCTGCTATAATCCAGCAAGTCACATTATAACAGTAGACCTCAGTATAGTCAGGATTAGCAAACTTAGGGACAGTCTTCTGAAAGGCCCTAAATACAGGAAACCCAGGTACTTTACTCGGAAACAGAATTCCAAATTAATTTTGGATTCTGTTGAAGAGTATGCACGACGCTGAGCCAAGAAAGCGGACGTAGAGGTTGACACCCTGTCTGAATGGTTTAAATCGGTAATGTCCTTGGTAAACAGACGTGTCTCAGTTCTCAGCAGAACCATGTTTCGCCGACATGAATCTGTGTGTGATGATCCAGTTTTTTGCTGCTGAGTTAGCTGAAATCCATGAGAAGTTTGTCGTTGTTCCAGCCAACAAAGCATCTAACAACAATGTGTTTGTTTGCAAAACACACTATATAAACTGCTTAATGGAAGAGCTTGGTATGAGTACCATGACCAGAAACCCTACATATAATCTTACTGCTATGTCCAAGGATGAAATTCTACAAAGCCACCATTCGGTGATGCTGACATTCGGAATTTCCCTCCCAGAGGAAGATATTGACCTTCCCAAACTGTACTGGATACCTAAACTTCACCAGAATCCGTACAAGCAGAGATATAATGCGGGTTCAGCTAAGTGCTCAACCAAGCCTCTTTCTTAGATTCTAACACGAATCCTAATCGCAGTTAAAGAAGGCCTTCAGAAGTATTATGACACTGCATATGCCAGAAGTGGTGTTAATCAGATGTGGATCCTGAAAAAATCCAAAGAGCTTTTAAAAAAAAATTAAAGGCACAATCTCTTCATTCCTTCAACTGTATAAAATCTTTCGATTTCTCTACTCTTTACACTACTATTCCTCATGATAAATTGAAATCCAAATTAAAGGAAATTATCAACCAGTGTTTCTTCCACAAGAATGGTAACTGTCGATTTCAGTATGTTGTCTTTGTCTACAAAGACACATTCTTCGTTCGGGATCACTCTGATGCCACAAAAATACTCAGATGCAGATGTCATAAAGATGCTGGAATATCTAATCGACAATATTTTTGTGGAGTTCGGCGGACGGATATTTCAGCAAACAATCGGCATACTGATGGGTACTAAATGTGCACCGTCACTTGCCGACTTGTTTTTATACTCGTATGAGGTGGAGTTTGTACAAAGTCTCCTCCAAGTAGGCAAGAAACACCTCGCACAACTACTCAATTTCACCTACAGATATATAGATGATTGTAAAATTTGCAGGGTATTTGGAATTCATCTATCCACGTGAACTTCAAATAAAGGACTGCAGCCCCCTCCTCATACTTGGATTGCTATCTCTACATTGACAATAGTGAGCTTACTACCAGGCTTTACGACAAACGAGATGACTTCAATTCCTGAGCAGTAATATCCCTTCTGCACCAGTATATGGCGTTTATGTTTCACAGTTAATCCGTTATGCCAGAGCCTGTTCAAATTATCAGGACTTCATGGAGCGTGGGAAAGTGCATACTACAAAGTTGTTGAGCCAGGGGTATCAAAAAACCAAATTGGTATTAACACTTAAGAAGTTCTATGGGAGACATCATGATCTGGTCAATCCCTACAATGTGTCAGTTTCCAGAATTATTTCTGAAGTTTTTGCCAGTGACGCGCCATATGTAGACTTCCCAAATCCCGGACATACGCTTCTACCGATATTTCCTTCGTTCAGGCCTGTGGGCATGGTGGGCGAAGCTTGCTTACCAAGTAATGTTTACTATCCGCGGATGCCTGATTACACCCTTTATTCTTGGGTCCATGTCTGTTGGTCTGAACATTCTTATTCGTCATTCGTTTACGGATTTATGAGTTTGGATTATGGCTTAGGTACCATGACCGCAACTACTTTCCTGAGTTATAGTCCTTTGAAAAAATATGGATGCAATCTTGTCGGCAAAATATCTCAAAAACTATTAAAGCTAGAGCCTTGAAATTTGATTAGTAGATCGGTAGTGATGAGTTGACGACCCGATTAACTTTTAAATAAATTTTGAAAAATACTTCATGAGTTATGGCTCTTTGTAACTTTGGGCATTTTAACTTGTCAGCAAAATATCTCAAAAATTGTTGGAGCTAGAGCTTTGAAACTTGGTAAACTGACTGATAATGATGAGTCGATGACCTGATTAACTTTTGAATGAATTTTCAAAGATATTTCATGAGTAATGGCCCTTTTGTAAATTCGGGCATTTTCCCTTGTCAGCAGAATATCTCAAAAAACTATTTAAGCTGGAGCCTTGAAACTTAATGAATAGATTTGTAGTGATAAATAGATGACCTGTTTAACTTTTGAATAAATTCTGAAAACATACTTGATGAGTTATGGCCCTTTATAATTTTGGGCATTTTACCTTGTCAGCAAAATATCTCAAAAACTGTTGGAGCCTTGACATTCGGTGAATTGATTGGTAATGACGAGTAGATGACCTAGTGAACTTTTGAATAAATTTTGAAAAATATTTCATTAGTAATGGCCCTTTGTAAATTTGATCATTTTCCCTTGTCAGCAAAATATCTCAAATACTGTTGGAGATAGAGCCTTATAACTTGATAAATAGATTGGTAGTAGTGAGAAGGAAATTGGAAGAGCCTATTGCCTCTGGGCATGAGTAATGGCCCTTTGTAAATTTGGGCATTTTGTCACCAAATATTTCAAAAACTGTTGGAGCTAGAGCCTCATAACTTGATGAAAAGATTTGTAGTGATGAGAAGATGAACCGATTAGCTTATGAATAAATTCTGAAAACAAAATATTTCATGAGTCATGGCCCTTTTTAGATTGGGCCATTTTACCTTATATTATCTTTAGAGGCAAGCATATGGTTGGGGGCATACTGTTTTACAAACACAATTCCTATTTTCTTAAGAAAATGTATTTGATTGTTGGTGAACATTAAAGCCTTATCACCGAAAAGTAGTTTCCACAGTTTTAGCAAAGTCTGCAACTATTAAAATAGTTTACACCAATACTGTATTTAAAGTGTTGCCACAAATAAATATTAATGATTATTATGAATATGTAAATGTGCTAATTTACATAATATATGAACCAAAAGTAGTTTAAGTATTTGTTTGGTTGCCCTTTCTGCCAATCTATGTTGGCTACAGACTGAGGTATAAATACTTTACCATGTTTTTATTTATTTATTTATGTGTGTGTGTGTGTGTGTGTGTGTGTGTGTGTGTGTGTGTGTGTGTGTGTGTGTGTGTGCGTGGTTTCCCGCGAATAAATACATTTTAAGTTCGCCAGTGGTTCATACTATTGTCCGTTCCATTACGAAAACATGCCTATATAATTTTGACCCCCTTAAACCCCACTTTTATATAGTAAAACTGGGGTTTACAGTGGTATACATTAATTTTCTTATTTCTGTTCAAAAACACACAATCTATGTTTTGAGCAGAAATATGAAAAAAAAAAACATATTAGAATATTTTATCTGAAAATTTACAGTTTTTGGTGGTAAACTTTTTTAGTATATTTGAATAGGCATGTTTTCGTAATGCCGTGGATACTTTGATACTGATCATCTTTATTGTTTTATGTAGTTTATGATTCCAGTATCCCTGCTAAAGAAAATAAGTAGTTACAATTTTATTTCGATTATTCATGTATGTCTCTGAAATCCAGACATCCGGTGGAACGTTATGATAGGTAATGATTATTACAAGGATACTACAACTCGTTTCCATACTAATGCTGGAATTTACCCTCGTTCGTGTGCCTAGAAATGCTAGGTGACTAGCAAACAGTATAAACTCTGATCAAAAGCCGCAGAACCCAGAATCTAATCTGGGTCTAGACTGTTTGCTGTGGGCTACCTCTCCCATTCCTTAAAGACACAGCTTTCCCTTCTTTGGCTAGACTCCCATCTCATGATCAGCCCCAATATACAGTCCTGATAACAGCGCGCACATCAAAGACCTGTCTTATCTAAGTGGCTATGAAGTGATTATAAGGATGTTAAATCTCCCAAGGTAGGGTCCTATAAGGGGTAATTCATATAATTGAGAAGTATTCAATTTGTTACTTAAGAACCAAATAAATTTTGCATTAAGTTTGAGATTTGTATTGTATCGCTTTTATATTTATTTATTTATTTATTTATTTATTTATTGACAAGTTTTCCAAAATACAAAGATGTTCTTGTTTCTTGCACTGTGACAAAAATGCAAATAAACTGAAATAGACATATAACATTCAAAGTTTTGATTTATTTATTAATTTTCAAAAGTAAATAAACACACTTCACAATTATTCCATAGCTGCCTCAAAACTAAATACTTTAACTTCAATTAAACAACACATTATGGGATGTATCAGAATGTTCTTAGATAATTTAGAATGTGTATTTTATGCCAAAAAGGTGTTTAGCTTTCAATAAATAAGTAAAATTCTAGCTTATCAATTTTCTGTATTTGATCCAAAGAAGCAATTAAAGAGGGCATTTGATGATAAATTAGCATAAAAGCATAAGCACCTGCATTTCTCCATAAAACATGTTGTGATCATTCACTAGTACTGCCTTGGAAAGGCAATTCTAATGAATAACAGCCAGATCATTACGAAAACACGCCTATTCAAATATATAGAAAATTTCACCCCAAAAAACTGAAAATTTTCAGATAAAAAAACCCTGATATTTTTCATATTTCTGCTCAAAACATAGATTGTTGGTACTCGTTAGAACCGCCTTGGCGAGGCGGTTCTAACGAGTACCCACAATCTATGTTTTGTGCAGAAATAAGAAAAATATTGTATACCCCTGTAAACCCCGGTTTTACTGTATAAAAGTGGGGTTTAAGGGGTTCAAAATTATATAGGAGTGTTTTCGTGATGTATATTTTATTGAATAAAGAGAAAATATATCAAATAATCACCAAATTACCCACCTTATCTGTTTCCCTGCCTTCATCATAATCTTTGCTGGTACGTAATCTGATTACCCCTTATCAGACCCCTACTATCAGGGTGGCCGAAATCACCAAGAAATTCGTATCTTCATCTGCTAAGAGTCATTAGGGTGTTATGCAACCCAAATTGTGTCTTTAAGGTATTTTATGTTGTAATCTCTAATAATATCAATTTGCCGAGCCAATGCATTTCCTACAAGATTGATTGTGCACCTACGATGTACTCAGATCAGCCTACGCAGTCTGAATCGTCTTTTCTGTCAAACTATAAACGCTTTGGGTCCATGGCTACCCACAGAGAGCCCTGCGAATAAAAGTCAAAAAGGATTGCCTTTGGAACTAAAGAACACACAAGATCACATAAACTGAAATGCCTGCGCGGACGCGAAGGCTAATATGAATCTTTGCTGGGCGCACATACAGTCTTGTAGATGTTCTGGCCCGGCTGAATTATAAGTAAATACAAAACTTTTACAGTTTTGTTTCGCTTACCTGTCTGTAAAATACAGCTGCAGTAAATGAACAGTGGTGTAGTCCCTTTCATTGTCATGTTGCCGACAAACTACCCAAGAGGCATCGATGTAGTATTATTTAATATTACGAGACTTCACAGCAGTTAACGTAAATCGCTGCACTTTCAGGGAAGGTACGGTTTTACTTATTTTATGTTCCCATCTTAAAGGGAATCTACTCTTAAAGGAAAGAAATTGACTTCAGAAGGAGCACATTCTATCCTTTTAGAGTAGATACTTTTTTTGTGAAAAAAGATTTGTATACTAAAAACCAAGTAGAAAGACACAGTCGTTTCCAAACTTGTCAAAAGTGGCTGAGGTTTTATCAAGTGTTTCCAGGTGCCTTATCTAAGCGGAATAAAAAAGTATATAGTCATTGTGGATCCAATATATTCTTTATAAATACGTTTGAAGTGACGGCATTGTTAATAATTGTAATATCTGCTTGTAGTAACATTAGATAGGCTTTGCATTGTGCGGATAAAAGATAAACATCAAAGCAGAGAACAACCGTATCAAAATACTTTATAAACCTTTACCACTCTATGACCAAATTCAGCAGACGACAAATTGATATATATATAAGAAACAAAGTAAAGCATAATGCAGGAAATAATATAAACAAATAGAAAGTAGCGTTCAAAAATCGGTCGCAGGAGGTCTGTGATTTAATTCCCGGTCTCTGCACGCCCGTCTTCTTCTCCCCTTCCTCCTCCCACCCCATCACACACACAAACACACACACACACACACACACACACACACACACAGAGTAGTCTTACTACTGTCTGTTCCAATGTGGTTCCTCTATTGCAGTCTGCTTTGTCTGTACGTCTGTGGTATACAATGTGGAGTTTGTTTTGTCAGTATTTCATCACGAAAACATGCCTATATAATTTTGACCCCCGTAAACCCCACTTTTATACAGTAAAACTGGGGTTTACAGGGGTATACATTATTTTTCTTATTATTCTCAAAAACGCTTATTGTGGGTACTCGTTAGAACCGCCTCGACGAGGCGGTTCTAACGAGTACCCACAATATATATTTTAGCAGACATGTGAAAAATATCAGATACTGTTTTAACTGAAAATTAGAAGTTTTTGGAGGTGAAATTTTCTATGTATTTGAATAGGCGTGTTTTCGTAATGTGTTCCTTGCGTCTTTTTCTTTTATTGTCTCGGGAAGGCAGTGTTTCGTGACTGGCATTTTTTCATGCTATATTCACTTATATTATTCCAAAACATTTGTAATTTTGTAATTTTGAACTGCATCAAAATTATAGAAGCACTTTTAATCGAGTAAAACTCACTATCCCAATAATTGGTTGTGCTGACTGTTCCAAGAGAGATCCTCTGTTTTAGTGCTTCTTTGTTTGTAGGTTATTGCAACCATGTCATTGTGCCTTGTCTTTGTTTACCTCTTGTCTTTTGCGGTGCCTTGTGAAGGCGGTGCCTCCTGACTGTTCTTTGCTTGGTAATTTCATATATATATATATATATATATATATATATATATATATATATATATATATATATATATATATATATATATATAGTTGACTCTCGCTATCTCGACCTCGCTAAGCTCGAATAACCGCTTATCTCGAAGTGAAAATCTGGCCCCTGCCTAAACGTGAAAACAACATGTAAAAACTATTTTGGAAAAGAGCAGAAATTGTTCCTAATTTCTCCCTTTTTCTACAATATTTTCAATATATCTCTAACTTCAAGAGTCCAGTTACACATACGAGTATATTTGTTAAATGTGGTTAATTGAATTCGTTTTTCCTCAGTTCTGCAAATCTGATATGTCGAAGTATTTCAGAGAGTCCCTTGGAATTCGAGATAACGGGAATCAACTGTATTTATTTTTTTATTTATTTTTCTTTTCAAACTGAAGTTATATTCAGGCTTGACAAGTAGTTGGTGTTAGGTTTGGTATACAGTTTTTCATAATAGGAGAGCCAAATCAAGTATATTATATAGGCTATAGCAATATTACTATTTACAGGTCGCCATGAAGAGGCAGCGATAGTTTTTGGCCACATGTAAGAAATGTGTTCTCTTATTCATAACTGTAAACAGACCAAACTGTTTTGAAAAAACTTACTCGATCTGCTGATTGATACGAGTATATCGCAATTCTTCACTGTTCTTAAATTTTAAACAGATGCATTTCAACATAACTGAGAAGTTGGTGGTAAAATCATGTTGTTGTTTTTTGTTTTTGTTTTGTTTTTTGTTGTTGTTTTTTTTTGTTTTTTTTTTTGTTTGTTTTTTTTTGTTTCTTTTGTTGTTTTTTTTTTTTTTGTTTTGTTTTTTTTTTTTTTTTTTTTTTTTTTTGGTTGTTGTTTACTTGGAAAATATTTTGACATATCTATCCTTTGGTATCATGAAATAAGTATTAGTACGGACTCTAGTACTCAACTTTGCTTACCCTAGCCGCGGGAAGATATACAATTTATTTTGAAATAGGAAGAAAGCCTGGCCACGTCTGTATATAAAACACTGTTCAGCAGATATGCATACATTGCATTTCGCGAGAACTCGCACGTTTCTATGAAGGCCCAGTTGATACTTAACAATTTCTTAGAACACAAAAGCTTGTGTATTCAGGGTTCAACCCCCACCGAGGTCGGCAACATTCTTTCGTGGAGATTGATCATGAAATATTTTCTACGGTCATTCTCTCCCTTCCGCTGATTCAAGAAGTCAGTTTCTGGCGAAAGAATGTGCACAATGCTGGTTAACCGCTTAGAGGATTAAGCCTGCCCAGTAAACGTGTGGTTAGGTAAACTGACCGCGCTCGACATGACCCCATTGGGTTGACTGGGCCGTAAAACCTCAACAGAAACAAGCAAATCATAAAAAAGGGAGAAAAGATGCTCTAAAGAGAAAACAGAGTGTTTATTTTCTCATCCGAGTATGCAAATATGACGTCATTAGTGACACCCCGGTTGTTTTTTTTTGCATTTAAGGGAAAGTACTCCATTTTCCTGTCTAAAATGATTTTTCATATTTCCCATTCAAAATGCTTTTCAAATAAACCTTCTATTGTTACCTATAGCCCATATAAGACGGTATACAGAAATTGATTAATAACAAAAAAAAATGTTTGATTTTTCATCCAATATGGCCGCTACAATAAGAAAAAGGTTAATTGCAAATTTAATGATAACATTTTGAATAGCACGTTTAAAATTTTACCAGACGTCTTTCGGTCGTTCATGCTTAAGAAAACTTTAAAAAGTCTTCTTGTCAGAAACCACTGGACTGATTTCAATATTACTTCACAGGATTGTTTCTTTGGTGAACCTCTACCAAGATTGTTCAAGTAATCATGATTCGCCAGAGAAACGTGGCTGCGAATGGGGTTGGGCTAATTTTCCCAGTATATCTAAATAGAAAACTTTAAAAATCTTCTTTGTAGAAACCACTGAACCGACTTTAATATAACTTGACAAGAATGTTCCTTTGGTGACCCTTTACCAAGTTTGCCATGATTTGTCAAAAACATGACCGCTAGGGGGCGGGTATAATTTACTTATACATCTATATAAAACACTTTACAAATCTTTTTGTCAGAAACCACTGGACCGATTTCAATAAAACTTGGCAGAAATGTTCCCTTGGTGACCCTCTATCTAGATTCCGTTCAAGCCGTCATGATGCGTTAAAAATACATGGCCGGTGGGGGGGGGGGTAGGGCAGGGCTATAAAATGTATACAAAAATCTTAGAACAGTGAACTTGGCTGAAACTTCAATAGTAAGTATGCAAATTGTTTGTTCAGGTAAGCGAAATAGGACCATTATAATCCTTTTGTTTTCCTTGCTGGGTAATGAAACTGTTGAACACAATTTTCAACACAGGGGTTGGGGTTGTTGCTTTTTTTTTTGTGTGTGTGTGTTTTTTTTTTTTTTTTTTTTTTTTTGTGTGTGTTTTTTTTTTTTTTTTTTTTGTGTGTTTTTTTTTTTTTTGTTTTTTTTTTTTGTGTGTGTGTGTGTTTTTTTGTTGTTGTTGTTGTTTTTTAGTGTTTTTTTTTTTTTTTTTTTTTTCCTAAAAATCACTGGTGGAGGGGTTGGGGTTGTTGCGGAGGGGTTGGGGTTGTTGCTTTTTTGTGTGTGTTTTTTTTTTTTTTTTTTTTTTTTTTTTTTGTTTATTTTTTTTTTTTTTTTTTTTTTTTTTTTTTTGTTTGTTTTTTTTTTTTGTGTGTGTGTGTTTTTTTTTGTTGTTGTTGTTTTTTAGTGTTTTTTTTTTTTTTTTTTTTTTCTAAAAATCACTGGTAGGATTTCATCGTGGAACGAGACGAGACACGATATATAACTAAATCAGAAACACTATGGATAGTGGCTTATCACGTTTCAGTCATTAGCGTCACCGTGTATCTTGAACAGTCACGATCTCGCTCATATTGTGGGGCTAATAAACCTAGCTTGGAGATTACCACTTTAGTACACCGTGGAACATGTTAAGGCGTGAGTCCACGCAACTGATTTAGAAACATGGATCGAGTTTTGAGGATAACCCACGAAGCCAGTACTGTATGCAAACAATGTTGAATTCTACAACCAAATAAACGTCAAAAAGATTGCCTTTGGAAACAAAGAACAAACTACGTATTAGAAAACGGGAATCTCGGATTTAATGAGACTCTTCATAAGCATTAACGAGTTTGCAACATTGCTTACGCCCTCTAGCGAAAACATAGGCAGAACTCATTTTCAAATATACCACAATGTACCCAATGATCCCAAAGGAAATGTAATATAATCTGCCGCAATACAGCACTAGCACTAACACCAGCTGAAGTGTAGTAAAACAAAAGTCAAAACGATTGCCTTTGGAAGCAAAGAACACACTACGGATTAGAAAATGGGAGTCTCGGTTTTATTAAGACTCTTCATAAGCAGTAATGAAGTTTGCAACCTTGTTTACGCCCTCCAGCGTATAGATGAGCAGAACTCCATTTTCAAATATACCACAATGGGCCCAATTATTCCAAAGGAAATGACAAATAATCTTCACTATGGTGATGTACGGGGAGAAGTTCTACCGCCGCCACACAGCACTAACACCATCTGCAAAAACACGGAACATGTGCTGAGTTCTTTGATTTCAGTAGAAACAAGTATATGGAAACATTTACTTCTCATATTCGCGACACGTAAACACTACTTTCTGAAATGGAAAATGCTAGTGGACCAATGCGAAAGCGATCCAGCAAACACAGCAGTGAAATCAAAACAGGTATAGTACTCATAGCTGCCCGGAAACAAGAAATATGCGCTTCTGCTTCTTAAAAAACAGACCGGCACTATAACCTCCTAAATATTACTGAACATAATTCGGAGGAATTAGCCTCTGATTATTCACACAGAATTGTAACAATGTTAAAAACAAACTTGCGTTCAAGTATACAAAGTGATTATAAGTTCAGTGAGCCGAACGCAGCGCAAAATATCCCCGAAACAGCAATAATCATACGTCTTAAACATAACAAAAAGATTTCATCGGATTTCCACTGACAAAACTTCAAGTGACGCCACCTAAGTCAATTAAAAGAATAACAACAGCCAATCAGCGTGAACACAACACCTTCACATGCAGTAATGCACGATATGGCGGTGATGCGACCTTTAAGCGTGCGCATGATAATAGTGGTGAAAGCCACTATGGGTCCGAGTTTACGGTAACACCAGCATACATGCAAAACAAGTATAATTCGGAAGCAAACATCTCACAAAACTATCATATGTACAATAGTAATAGGGATAGGCATGTTGCCATGTTTACCGACGGTCTAACCTGCAGAGATACGAACAGTGGAGATTCTGAAGATGAACCACAACAATACAAACTTCTACAAACCAATAGTAGTGACAGGCAATTTACGGAAACACCATCATACATGCAAAGCAAATACAATCCAGACCGAGAAAGAAACATCTCATAAAAACCATCACATGCCGGGATACGCACAATGTCGCCACGTTCAGCGAAGGGATGGTCTACATAGATACCACTAAGAGAAATTGCAAAGATGCACCTCAACAATACAAACATCAACAAGATGGTACTTTTTACAGGCAGTATAGGGTTGGGTTTACGAAAGAACCGTAGCATATGCAAAGTATAGACGGGGTAAACACAGCGCGTTTAGATAAATTGCCACAAAACCACCGTAGCATATGCAAAGTATAGACGAGGTAAATGCAGCGCGTTTAGACAAATTGCCACAAAACCACACTGTGCACAACGATACTGGGGACAGGGGCGATGACACGGAGCTCACTAAAACCCTGACACACGCAGAAATGTAAAGTAATATCTCCGCGAGAACAAGACTTTCATTACAGCAAAACAAAATAGCACAAACACAAAGTTTCGGTAGGCACTGTGGGGCTACACGTACTAATAGTCAACAGGCATCGGTCGGGCCAATGTTTTTATAAAGGACAATCCCAAAATTGAACACTATACATACCCCTAACTGATCATAATATTGTGACGACTGGTAGAAGCAATACTGGACGAAATGGGGAAACTTTGCCTAGCGCTGTCGATGTGTACAGAATGGTCTCTACAGAAGCTATTACCCAACCTTGTATCACCATACAGCAGTCACACCTGCGGGTCAGTAGTAGGGACACACGGTATGGGTCAGTAGTAGGCACACACGGTATGGACATATACCTCTTGCAACATCCAGGTCAAGCCATTTGAACTTAGGGAACTGATTACCGACCCGGTAACGATAACACCACAAACATTTATGGGCAACCGCAGCTCGACCATGTGCGAGATTGGTATGGGTTGGCACTATAGCGGATTAATAATTGGTATAAGAGAGCTCCATAATACAAAACAAACTCGGAAAGACAAGCATTTATGATCAGCATTCATACAGTAGTAGTAAAGCTAGGCACTATGGACTAAGTAAAACAGAAATGAACAACCACCAAGTGTTTGCTCAGAATCACATCCTGAAATATTACAATATGAAATTACTGGAGATGAGTCCGCTACTATTACCAAGTGCTTACCTGATATAGAATATCAGTATAGTGACAGACCAGCTCTTGCAAATATCAGTAAAGGGAAAATTGTCAGCCACAAACTGCAAATAAAGATGCTTATGAGAGGAGACACAAGCGTTTTGTAAATAAGAAAGTAGAGTCATGAAAAAAGGAAAATATGCCAAGGACGGAGAACTCACGGGGAATGATAACCAGTAGGCGTTCTGGTGACTGTCACTATTCAGATCCAAATGAAAATGACGAACTTTCGGATCCACCCGCACTGTGGCCAAGGTATGCTCGAAGGCAGAGGACCATCTGTCCGTCCGTTTATCCATGGCGGAGACCAAAGGGAAAGAAATGATGCTGACTTTCCCACAGAACCAACACAAACGGAAACTTTTTCTAATGTTCACAGTAATCCGAGTCAATGGCTAGTGGTACTCTATTTCCACCAAACATAGCTATTCGACGAAACCGCTTATTACACAGGAAAAAAAAACTTGTTAAGTTACCAGCCTTCACTGGTACAACAGATTCAATATCATAGCAGATTTGAATAACTGGGATGAAACCACATGGTTGAACTA